>VMDR010033785.1:0-11257 GCA_007922815.1 Macrotus californicus
CACATCAACATGAGTAATATGACCACGAGAGATTTTCCTGGTTCTGGAAAAGAGGTTTCAGCTAAGTTGACACACAGAGGAATTAGTGAAACTTGTCTATATTTAAAAATCAGAGGTAATACCACCAGTAATAGGAAATGTTATTAGATGAATATTTGTTCTCATAAGTTACCACATATTTGTTTTTAAATAGAAATGGTAGAGTTGTTAATCACCCCAGTGGCCAGTGTTGCCTTCTGTAGTCCAAACTGGTAGCTGTGGTGAGAGTTTTAAAATATACATACTATTTTAAAGCAATACAACCTGAGCTATTTTGGTGCATTTTCATTAACTCTGATAAGCTCATCGATGTTTGATGTAACATTCAGAACAGCCAGTCATTACTCTTGTCCTTTTATTGTGACATTTATCATGCAAAGCAAAATTTATACTGCACATAAAAGCTCAGGTATAAGGTGAGGGAAGGCAACTTTGGGGGCAATACATAACTTATTTTTATGCTGTTGAGGAAGATAATAGCCTCCTAGGGAACTGGACTGAGAGGTTTCTGAATATGTAGGGCAGAAATATCCTCTGGGTTTTCTGAGTTTGACACTAGAAAGAAGCTTGAACTGTGGCTCAGGAGGTTGAGGTTCTTGTCCCAGCTCTGCCCCTATTAGTGTAAATGAGGTTTGTCAACTAGGTGTTCTCAGGTGGAATGAAATTGTCTAGGGGATCTTCAGATTCTCACTGCAAAATGTGAGTTTATGTTTCTGTACCTCATAATGGTCTTGTTTGTTTTGTCTCTTACAGCTGTTGGATTAAAGATGATTCTACCTTTTACATCTCAGTCGTGGCTTATTTTTGCCTCATATTTCTCATGAATTTCTCCATGTTTTGCACTGTTCTTACTCAACTGAATTCAATGAAATCCCAAGGCCGGAAGACTTGGCGGAAGATGATCCTACATGACCTCAAAGGCACAACAAGCCTAACATTCTTACTTGGCCTCACCTGGGGGCTTATTTTTTTTGCTTGGGGACCTGTGAGGATCTTTTTCTTGTATCTTTTTGCCATTTTTAATACTTTGCAAGGTAACTTTTGCTTCTTTGTATTTTGGAAAATAATCTCATCTTTCAGGAATTTAAAGGAGGGAAAGATACTCGAAGAGGTCTCTGCTGTCAATGAGTAGGCAGACATCCATAGAAAATATTAGCTAGATGTTAGAACTTCATTAAATAGCCCAGTCTCTCTTCCTCAGGGCTGTAGAGAGAAGCTGAGATAACTAACTGAACTCCAGCTAGTTTTCACTCTATAACAAACACTGATTGGCACTACTTCTAGCACTGCATCAACAACATTGTGCTTATAACTGTAGAGATTTGCACTTGTGTTGACATGTTGAAGTGCACTATCCAGTTGAACATAGCAATTACTGGACAGTAGAAACATTAATCTTTTGACCCTGTAGACTATGGCTGCATCAGATATCTTAATACATTGTGAAAAGGAGCCAGGCTAGGAAATTGTAGAGTCACAGAGGAATGAAGGTGAAGAGCAAAGAGCAGTGGTGTCAAGGGGAGAGGCCAAGTTTCTAGTCTCGGTTTTGTTACAAATCAACCTTGAAAAAGTTGCCAGAACTGGTTGGATTAGATGATTCTAAACTAATGGCTCTATAGTTCTTTAATCTTCCTATTTTCTGGTGCAAGGAGGAAATAACAATGAAATAATTAAATGGTAGGTCAAAGGTGATGTGAGAAGTAAAAGCTAGGGTTCTGGTTAATATATCTCTGATTAATGTATCTCTGAGTAATTGTTGATGTTCATTTTAGACTGATTTTTCCTATTAAAAACTCTTGGAAGAGTCATACAGAGTGATTTCCAGGGAGTCACAAACTCCACCCCATGCTCTTATCCTCAAGTTTGGCGCAGTTGATTTGGGCCACTGCAGTAGGCTGTGAGTTGACTTGGGCAGTTCATTGAGTTAGGGTCCCCTTTAGTGCTTTTAACTATTCATTTGATAAATGGTTTTTACCAGAATGCAGTGCATTGGTGGTCCCACAGGGTGCTGTAGGAGGAAAAAGGTTCTATGGTCAAAGAAGTTTGGTAAATGTGGCAAACTACATGTCCCATTCTTGAAATGGCATAGTATACATTAACATGGTGAAAGTCTTGAGAAATTATGTTGGAAAAAATACCTTTAAAAATTTATCTTAACCCAGCATTTAAAAAACTTCAGAACACATTGTCATTGTGGTTCCCCTGAGGAACCTTGGGAAATATGAATTGGTGCAGTTATGGTATGCCAAGTATTTGCCAGGTGCTGCATGGAAATGGGGGAACAATCTAGAATAAGGCATATCTAATGACTGAAGAAACTATCTCATTTTGCAGCAGTGAGGTGTATCAACTGAAACTTTTTGTCTCACCAGATGATGCTTGCTTTATATAGCTATGTCCTTATTAGATTGTGAAAAGACACAAAATGTGTTGTTCTTCCTTCACATGCCATTTTTATTCCTTGTTATAGTAAGGGCAGAATTTTTGTGAGCTCTCTACCCCACTCTCTCTTGGTTTCCTTTAAGGCTACCAGCACTTGGTTGTACCCTAGATTGTTGACTGAGGCACTGGGGATGATTCTATACTTTACCTCTTGACAGAACTACCTGAATTATAGTGAGATTACCCTGGTCTCAGTATCACGGTGTTTTAAGAACTCACCAGTCTCAGTGTAGAATGTACACAGTAGATTAAGAACTAGGTGCTTATGCAGATTTCTTCCTCAGCAATAACTCCAGGCTTCTCTCTAGGTCACTCACTCTGAGGAGAATGCACTCATCATGTGGAAAAAGGGGTTAAAGGGAAAGCTGACAAAAGAACCAGAAAGCAAAGCAGTTCAGAACTTATAAGAGGGGAGGGGTATTTTCAAAACAAGTACTTCTTTCCTATGGTGGAAGGGAATGTAAGCAGGAAGCCTACATGGGTAGAAGCAGAATCCAATAGAAGTTTTCCTGAGAACTAAAACCAAAGTCCCATAGATCCAACATCAACAGAGCAAAGCTGTCTCTGTCTGTCAGATACGCTTTATGTCAATCAAGCACCAAGCACTCCTAGTTCCTAGTTCTGCCTACAAGAGAGAATATAACATCATGCAGAGAGGGTGTTTACAGAGCCCTGAGTTTCAAACTCAAGATACACACACAGACACACTCACATACCCCAAATACTTAAAACAAGAATGCAGTGAAGCAAGTGAACAAGTTATCCACTTAAAAGATAGATGGCAAGTTTGCAATTTTGGGTGAAGGGGGTTGCCCTGTGGTCAGGTGTGAAAAAATTATAATCATAATGAGCCATTTCTGAAGGAAGAATATACAAATAAAAATGCAGGTGACGAAAACCTGACATTTTCCCTCATGCCTATGCTCTAATGAGTAAGCAGATCAATCTGTTATTGGAAAGAAAAAGGAAGGCTGTCAGGCAGAGAGGGAGAGCTGGCAGGCAGCTCATTGGAATTCACAGAATAACCTTTAAGTCTGAGAGCTAGCTAAACTCCATGCAGGAAATCAGAACAGTAATAGGGGCTTGTTGTAACTGTTGCCCCTTTTCATGTTGGAGCTGCAGGAGTTTTACCTGCTCTGAGACTAGGGTTTTATCTCATTGGGTTGCTGTACCACTTTCCAGGTGATTGCTGCTCAGAAAAGGATGCTGGATTCATCACCACAGTTGTTTGATTACAAATGGAGTCAAAGCCCTCAGGGGAGGTGGTGAGACTTGTCATTCTGCCCAGCCTCCAGATTTCTGCCTCCCACCTGGAATCAGACAGTCTCATAGCTGGGACCAGGGAACCAAAAACTTCCTAATCCAACTTGCCATCAAGTGATAGGAAGGCACGTGCCTCTACCTGAAAATGTCAAATGACAGAGAGCTAACTATTCCACAGAGCAAAACATTTCACTTCTCTTTTTTACACTGAAATGTATTTGACATATAACATTGTATAAATTTAAGGTGTGCAACATGTTTATTAAATACATTTATATATTATAATATGATTGCCATTGTAGCTTCTAAACAACTCTGAATCTTATCCAGGTCATCCTTTTCTGAGAGTAGTATAGTGGAGTGGTTAAGCCCTTGGTCTTTGCAGCCAGACTGCCTACCATTAGTCTTGATGCTGCCAGCTCAATATCAGCTCTGTGACTGAGTCAAGTTTACTAGACTTCTGGATCTCTAACATCTCTCATCTATAAATATAAGATTAATAGTGCAAAGTTTATGGTCTAGTCATTGCTTAGTACACACTAGCTGTGATTTGTTACTACATGGTTATTTGTAGCTTCCTCCAATTGTTTCTAGTTCTAACCTGGCAACCACACTGAACAAGTTTAATTTGTCCTTTTTATGACAGCCCTTTCAGATGATAGCTGTGACTATAGCTACCATCTCTCCCCACCCTTTATTCCCCACTCCAAGTTTTCTCTTATCCAATACAACTCAGCTCTTTTAGTCTTTCCTCAAGTCCATCCCTATTCTTGTTTTCTCTAAGTATTCTTGAATACATGAATTTTTCATTATCTTCTTAAAACAAAGTCTCCCAAATAGAGCATGGTACTGGTAGGAGGAAGGACCACACCAGGGCAGATGGCAGGAGATTCTCACCTGCCTCAGTCAAGATCCTTTACTCCCACTAATGTCCAAGTTGAAGTGAGCTTTGGGGGCATTTACTTTTGACTCATGCTCAGCTTGCAATGAGCTAAGACAACTGAGATCCATCACTAATTGTTTACCTTCAGGATAACTGACCACTGAGGGGGCAAGCTGAACATTGTTTAGGGAACAAAGATTTCAAAACTGCACTTGGGCCAAAAGAAATATTTCGAGGCCCAAGAAATTATTACTAGGGTTGCAGAAGGCTGTGAGAGTTTGTGTATCAAGTGCCTTGGAGTTCAAGTCAACAAACAGCTATTAAGCTGCTATACATAGTACTAGAGGAAAAGGGAGAAGTGATATAAAGATGAAAATGAAAGATATTTCATCCCTGAAAGATATTACAGCTAGGTGGAGAAATTGACAATACATGGAGAATAATATGACCAAATATGGCAAATATTGTAACAAAGTGCTGAAGGAATTCAGAAGAGGGAAAGATGAGTTTCAGTTTGAGGCGTCTGGAAAGGCTTTGTGAATAAAAAGACTTTTACCATGGACTGTAAATAAGAGTCAGGATGTTTACAAGAGTTATTTCTGCCCATTCTACCCACAAACTTTAGGAAATCCAATTGGCTTTCTAGGGCATTGTATTCAGGATCATCTTGAGTCCTACTTTTATCTCCCAAAGAGATATTTCAGAGGGTACGTATGGGAAATGGCCAATATTGCTGGCAGACACATTCAGCTCCTCTATCCCACTTGCAGGGAAAAATCAGGGCTGACAGTGAAAAATTAGGGGACCAAATTTATGATCTCCACTCACTGTAATTATGTAAATAATGAGTGTATGTATTTGTTATTTATTGTTGTGTAACAAATTACCCTCAAATTTTAGCAGCCTAAAACAATAAACACACAATTTCTGAGAGTCATGGATTCAGGAGAATCTTAGCTGGATGATTCTGGCCCAGGGACTCTTACAAAGTTGCAGTCAATATGTCAGCCAGGGCCTTAATCATCTGAACACTTGTAAATCTAGAGAATCTGCTTCTAGGAAGGCTCACTCACATGGCTGTAGACTGGAATCCTCATTTTCTCTCATGTGGGCTTATCCACAAGACTGTTAGGGTGTCCTGAAGATATAATGCTTAGCTCTGGCTGGTGTGGCTCAGTGGATTGAGCACTGGCCTGCGAAGCAAAGGGTTAGTGGTTCGATTCCCAGTCAGGGTACATGCCTGGGTTGCAGGCAAGGTCCTCAGTAGGGGGCATGTGAGGCAACCACACGTTGATGTTTCTCTCCCTCTCTTTCTTCTTCCCTTCCCCTCTCTCTAAAAATGAATAAATAAAATCTTTTTAAAAAAGACACAACACTTGGGTTCCTTTGAAGTGAGTGATGAGAGGGTGGGGAGAGAAAGAGAGAGGTTTTTTATTACCTACTTTTGGAAGTGATGTACTATCACTTCTACCATATGCTCCAGAGGAGATTATATGAGGATATGAATGCCAGGGTGTTGGGATCATTGAGAACCATCCTGGGGGCTAGCTATCATTGCAGACCTGACCTCTCAAGCTCTAGGAAGGACATCAGCCCAAGGGTTGACCCGAAGTCTTGATTCAGATCATCTTGCCATCACTGCCTTTAGCAGGGAGGCTAGGAAGATGAGGTCAAAAAGCCAATAATGGCCCTGGGGTTTTTTAGAAGGAGTATCTATGGTGAGAAGAGTAGACCTGAGTCTAGGCATTGGTGACAGCTAGTGAAAAAAGCTGAAAAAGACTGACCTTCTTCTTCTGTTATAGGATTCCTCATTTTTGTGTTCCACTGTGTGATGAAAGAGTGTGTGCGGGAGCAGTGGCAGATACATTTCTGTTGTGGGTGGTTGCAATTGGACAACTCTTCTGGTAAGATGCCAGTTTGGGTAAGGTTTTGAAAATTGCAGGTTTTATAAAGCTAATCAGATTAACGTGTCCCCTTACTTGAGTTCATACAGCATCAGCATCAAAATGGAGCTGTTTCCATGTCATGGAAATGATTTGTACTTCTATGCTGAGATTAATGCAATCAGGGGAAGGATGTGACTTGGGCCATATTTTAACTTAGTGAAGCTTCTCTTTTGGCCCAGGTTCCTTGGATTGCTTGTCCTTGCTGTCACCTGAGTCTTGATTTAATTAAAAGAACATTGATTGAGTGCCTACTGTGTTCCAGGCACTGTGTCACAGGGGCTTTCTGGCCCATAGCCAACAGTGGATTGAGTGAATGTGGGAAGCAAAGAGTGATGGTGCAAGTGGAGAACTTGTCAGCATCCTTAACACGCCTGGCTAGAGGGCTGTCTGGATGGACCAATGGCCCTTACTGCACAGTGGGAGTTATAGTGGAGTCTGGTGAAGCCTCTGAAAATATCTCCAGTCCAGGCAAACTAATTTTATGTGTATCAAAAGGCCCTTCCATCCAATTCAGGCAGCTTCTGTGAATCTCAATGCGAAACTCCTTTAAGTAAGGCAGTGCTTGAACTCAAAGATTCTATAAGTAACACAGGGATTTTACTCCTTTATGCTGGGCATGTAAGTAACCTGCTGGTCCCTGTTCCAGGCTCTAGGGAGAGCAGGCATCCTTAGTAGGAGAATTGGCTCTGCTTATACCACACATTACAGTTAAAACTTACTTCTTACAACTTCATAGAAAATCTCCTTCCAGAGCAAATACTCTGTACATTGGACTTTATATTTTTAAACAGGATTATGAGGTATAATTTACCCATATGAAGTATACAGTTTGATGAGTTTTGTGGTTTTAACTTTTTTGGTGTAATTTCAGATGGGAGCAGCAGGTATGAGCTAAATGTTGGGTATAAACAGAAAGAAGTGAAGAAAACCTTTGAGCACAAATTGTTGACACCATCCCTCAAGTCAACTGCAACTAGTTCCACTTTCAAATCTTTGGGCTCCACACAAGGCACGCCTTCAGAAATAAGCTTTCCAAATGGTGAGAGAAAAGGATGTGTTGTCTACACTTATATTTCAGAGATACTGAATTAATGTGAGGCCACATATGTGGTCTTGGGAAATACTTCTTTCTGAAACCTAAAAGCACATGTGCATATATGAGCTCATTCTTTGCTGAGAAAAAATGTGTATAGAAGCACTTAGTATGTACAGATCAGGTAGGTTATTAGACTAATGGAGAAGAAAAGAGACTGAAGGTAAAAAAACATGGGTAATTAAAAACAATTATATATATTATTAAAATCAGAAGAAACTTTAGACATTGTCTAGTGCAATCCCCTCATTTTATAGGTGAGCGAGCGACCTTATGCAGAAAAAGCAAAATGCCTTGTGGACAGTCACTTAGCCCATCAGCAGAGAACTGGGGCCAAGGCTCAGGTCTCCTGACTCTCAGGCTAGTGTTCACCATACTCTACCAAGAATACCCTCTGACCTATACAATACTCGTACATATTCACCTTCTTCCATAGGAAGCCAAATTTCTAGGTACAGAGACAAATGTTGAAGTGAAGATGGGTGTTGAGAAGGAAAATATAGGGAAATAATTGGTTTAAAGGCCTTAAGTGAAGAGAAAGGTAAAGAGGAAGAACTTAAGTATTCAAATTGATGTGATGACTCTGTGTTCTGTGCTCTCAGCTGGATGATGGTGAAGCAGCCTTTGGTTGCTTTCTTAAAGACCAAAGTAGATTCTAGTTCACACAGAGAGAACACATTTGGTGGCCTGGCTGTAGTCATTCTCCCACCTTCTCAGCACTGGCTATAAAACTGCCTTATTTACTTATATTTTTCATTATGTTGGTTCCATACAAAAGTTCTATTTCCAAGGGCTGCAGCCAATCTCTGATCAGCATGGTGTTTTTCTTAAAGCATCAAACTTAGAGTCAGAAGGCTTTGAATCAAGTCCCAGCTCTGTCACTAACTCTGTGACCTTGGGAATATTATTTTTCTATTCAGAGCTGCATTCTCTCTACCTTCAATTCAGTACTGTTTAAAGCAACACTATTTTCCAGTTTAGGCTAATTGGACTAGTGTACAAATGGAGTCTCAGTCTCTATTTCTGTGTGGAAAAGTTGGTGCATTTGAAAAAAATTTTTCCTTGGACACAAGTTTCCATCAAACCTGGCTGACTAACTTGCAGATATGTTCTGGTGCTCCTATGGAGGCACTGGGGAGCCACAGCATATAGAGGGCAGGGGTTATGGAAGCTCCTTAATAAATAATAATTGCGGCTGATTGGGTAAGGCAATTTTTTAAAGAATATATGTTTTTTTAATACAGAATAAAATCATTTTTGCAAAGGGATTGGTTAGTATTGATTCCCCTGCTGTCCCTGTGAGATATTGTTTCATTAGCAAGTACATGAATAAAATGTACACATTTTGCTTATGGGGAGCAGTAGCAAATTCCACATCCAGGATATTAATGTTATACCAAGTAATAGATCCAGAGAACTAAGGCGCCTGGATTTGTAAAGTAACTCAGCCAGTGGGGCAGGTAGCCTGGCCTCTTAGGCCCAGACTCTAAAACTGCAATCTGGATGTTGCCATCAGACCTGTGGCAGCCAAAAGTGCAATTGTATTAGCACACAGTGAAAACTTGTGCATTCTGTACCACTAGGTCCTCTCAGACTGAGAAACAGCTAAACTTCTAGAGCAAGAATATTAAATTCACAGATGATACAGATTTGTGTATGTTCCCATTTTATGTTTTCTCTCCTAAAGGCCTCTGAGGTTTGTCCATGTATATCGTCCCCTAGGTTAAGGTTACTGTGAATGACACAGCTTATTATTTACAATGCAGGAAGAACATATGTGCTTGTAATTGTCTAAACAGTGCTATCAAGATGAATTAATTCACCCTGAATTTATATTAAACTATCTAAGGAAAGCATCACACTTTTACTTCCTTCCAAATTCCTTTATTCATTTCTTTATTAGATAAATTTTTCCTATGCTTCTGATATATGCAAAGTCCCCAATGCCATGGCTGAAAATGTTCTGTTTATTTGTTTGTTTGTTTGTTAAAACAGGTCACTTTGATGAAGATCCCTACTTTTCTCCATTGAGTTGTGATGTTGTGCCTTGTTGTGTAGAAAGAATATCACCTGAGGAAATCAAAATGAATTCTATTCACAAACAAAGATTTCTTCAATAAATCCCAGAAGAGACATCCACCTCTCTCCACCCCCAGATTGGGGAAAATGTTGAAATTGTGAAGCCATCTGCTCCAGCTTCATTTTCTAAATATTATTTTGGAAGGGGAAGAATGAGATAGCATTTAGTGAATATTAAACTCAGACTATTTCTCCTATTTATTGTTATAGTTGTTTCTTTTTAAGATAAGATTTAAGGTTTTAGTTATATTAGGGGAGAAATGTCTACAGCTTTGGAGATTTAGTTTCAAAAACTCTAATTGTCCACATACTGTTGAAAGAAAAAAATTCAAGATCAGTGTTCTTACTGCCTTGAGAGTCAAACAATTTCAGGTGGTCAAAGTTTCTGGATACCAAGTTGACCTGACACCCACAGAGTAAACACATAGGAAGAGCCACAAGGTGATACCTTCTAGGGGGAAAAACACACAAAAAATCTCACTATCCTGTTGGTCTGTCATGACAAAGCACCTGCAATCCCCATTATTGAAGTCATTCTTTTGATTGAAGCCCCTTGTTAAAATGTAAACATGTTTTGTGAAAAGGGTGGCTCATCAATCCACAGACACCCATGAATTCCCTAGTGGGGATAAATTTCTCAGCCAAGACAGCATGTGAGGCAACAGCAAGCAGGGTTAAGAGGAATGTAACAGAATAGGAACTACCTGAAGCTGGAGTTTCTCTTTAGGGAGGAAAGGACAAGTCAGGGTAAGCATGACAGTAGGAGACAGAGACAAGAAGAGTCATCCGAAGGCAACACAGTGAGCATTGAAGATGAATTTTGCCTGCTTTACATTAGCATGATGGGTGGCCTTCTTAATTCCATTCCAAGTACTGCCACCAAGGCTTCCCAGCCAGGCAGGCTGCTTGCATTTGGCCTTGGGTAAAAATGAGTAAAGAGATGAACATTCTAGAAGGATACACAAACAACTGATATCATTAACATTGGACCCTTCCAATTAGAAAGAAAGATAAACTCTTCATTTTCAGTACCATACATCTAGTCTCCCATTACCCTTGTGAGTATGTATGATGTGGTGGGCTGCAAAGATAACAGACACAGGTTCAAATCCCAGCTCTTGACAGAGATGTGACAGATTCCTAGATGTGAGACTTGGGGAAGTAATAGTAATAGTATACTCATTCTTGAGCTGAAGTGAGGTTTAAATCATATGTCTACAAGTTTTCTAGCAGAGTGAAATTCAATACTTTAACCCTTTTCTCTTTCTAACCCCCACCCACTTACCTTTCATCCCTTTATGGCCTCACATACCATGTCTGCTCTATGAATGGTACCACGTTGAATCCTTTAAGTAAGATTTAACATTGACTACTACATAGACTGGAGAACTGGTGTCTGTCACCAATATAAAATTCTTAAACTCTTCTTTTTCCACTCTGCCATCCCACATAATATAAAAAAGTAGGTAGGCCCTCAGGCCCCTAGTTTTCTGCCTCAGAGTCAATCTCCTT
>VMDR010033786.1:0-11255 GCA_007922815.1 Macrotus californicus
ATTGCTAGCCCATCAACTGAACACCCAACATGAGCAAAAGTAATTAAATTCATTCAGCTTTGCTATTTTGCCAAGTTCAAGTCATATGAAAAAACATAGCCTTACACATGTTATCTGATTTTGTTGTTTTGGAAGTACATGTGTCACAGTAAAAAGAAAGAACTGTTCGCTTGATTTAACAGGTAGATGGCAAGTACTCCTCCATTTATACTCTTGCCTTGGGTTTCATAAATGTTAGGGACAGGCCTAACTTCCATTTTTTTTAATCACAAGGGCTAAAAAATAAAGTGTACTTAAAATATAAAGTAATGGAACTTTGCCCCTAATTCTGTAGCTTTGGTTGTTGTTATCTGCCTATTTTGTCGATTAAGGTGAAAGTAGAATCCTGCTTTCTAGGCTGTCATGTGTATGAGCCTCTTCTTATGTTAAGAGGTATTTTGAATAGCTTTCTAAAGAACGTCACAGAGATATTTATTTATTTGGTTTGATTCTTCCATGGAATACAATATTTCATATGAGAAGGTTTCTCTCCGTGGGTAGATCGCCTGCATTTGACTCAAAGAACTGCTGTGACTTGTCAGAATGCAGTGCAGGTGGAGGGTTATGCGTGCCATAGTCTGTGTATCTTCATTTCTTGGCAGCTTTGTTGTCCAGTAGAGGAAAAACTTAAGGAACAGCTGAAATCTGTTTCTTATCATCATATTTTCCAGAGAATGGAGCAAGTCCTCTTGTCATCTCTTGGCTCAGTATGCATCAATGCTGTTCGTTCAGTAAGATTTCCCTTGAGATAAAAATGTTGAAAGACAGCTTCATTCCTTTCGTGCTCCGGTTCTTTGCATAAGACCTGCTCCATAAATGCACATCATTCGAGTAGGATTGTAAGTTGTCCAATTCTCAAGTGATCTATTTTAAAAGTTTAATTTGTAAAATAAAAATACTTTATTTAATCCTTTCACCGTATTGTAATCTATTTTATCTGTCTTGTTATTTATCTTTTCCTGTGTATTCGGTATAAATCTGGTTTTACAAACTATGAAAATGTCTATGAGAAAAATTTACATTTCCGCATTCCCATGATTCATAAATCATGCCGGGCACTTCTGAACAATCCTGAACCATGACAAGTCATGAGGAGAGACAGAGGACAGCCTGGGAGAGAAGGACTTCAAGTTGATAGCATTTATGACTTTGTGCAGTGACATGGTTCTTTCTCTAAAAAGAAGTGTTAGCTGTAATATTCTGGCCACATTCCCAGTTGGTCAATGGTAGGATGCCTCTGTAAATTCTGCCACTTCAATTACATTCACTGTCCTAATGCACTTTCCCATCAGGAATGGTAGTGTTGATGTGCCAGTTAAAACAGCTGTTGCATCTGATGTCTGAGAAGCTGTGATCAGCAGAGCAAAGAGACTCTCCCATATATTGCCAATGTAGAAGTTAGAGATTTGCCAAGTAAATACATAAATACATAAATAAATAAATAAAATTTCTTTTGAAGTATTCCCAATTGCTACTCATTTATTTTAATATATTCCTTTAATCTGCACAACTTGTTTATTAATTTTCAAAAGACAACCTGGTTACACTTATTTTGAACATTCAAGATTTTCCAGACATTCTAATTAAAATAGAGACTGACTCCTCTGGCTGATTACACCGAAGACTGATTGCTTTCTCCAGTTGTGCTGTGCACACAAAAACAGCAGCACAAAAGACATACTCGTACATCGAACACTCCTTGTTAGCATGATGCTACTTCACCTAACACATGACTCCTGCCTTTAGGAACACCAAACCTTTATTTCCAACAGGTACTGTGATCCCAAAATAATCTTTGTTTTTGTTCTTTAAAGAGTAAGATGGTCCAGTTTTCCATTTCTAGACAGAGAAGAAACAAGTACCATGCCCTGACCACAATTAAGAATGCATATTTGTTTGATCTTTTCCCCCTCTTCTACGTTGAGTATAAAATTTTTTTTTGCATTCCAACATCCTGGAAATATTCAAGTACTTTGAAAAAACCCAGAAATTTGTTCCGTGTATCACGGTTAAAGACAAAGTCCCAAAATAGTCCTGGCACCCAGGGTTTGCATCATAAATATTTGCTGGACTGAACTATTCCATCCTTAACCTGCATTTATCTCTACAAGAGGTGGTTTAAAATAATCAATTCAAGCAATGATTTTTTTTTTGAAAATTTGGCTTCCATGATAAAGTCCAACTTAAGAGCATATGTTAAATTGTTAACTCTATTAGAAAGTGATGAGTACCAACAGTGGAGAAAAATATGCTGCAGTTAACTTATTTATACACACAGTCTTCCTCTTTTTATATTTTTTCCAATTACTAAAATAGAACAACAAACCAGAGGGCAACACATTCCTTTTCTCTACCACCAGATGCACGACAGAACTATTGCTCACTAGGAGGGTGCTTGTTATTCGTAAGGGATCATCAAGAAGCACATGGAGAATAATGATGTGGTCTATGTGCTGCCGACCGGTAATAAAGCAACTAAATATTAATCTGTATTCTCTGACTTTTGATTTGTAAACAATGATCACTTAGAACGAGCAAGAGAGTTTCAGGAAAGTTATTAGCACAGAAATAAAATGATGTTGGGGGGTTAGGCTCATTTAGTTCTGTTACACAAATCTTGGGAGAAGGAACTGGACCATTGTTTAATGTATAGTGAAGTGTGTATAGGAGATGTCTCAAGGATTTTGTATAAGGCAGAATTTATTAGACTGTTCAGTCCACCACGTGTTTGCAGAACATTTATCAAGTACTTTCTATTTATAAGACGCTAGGGCTGTAAGATGAGGATGAGTTAGCATGTACATACTTTCTATCATCAAGGAATACAAAAATGAGATGGCTATCATGGTCACACACTGGTAGTTTGCCATGGAAGGTACAGCTTAAGCCAAGTTTCTAAGAACAAAGACACTTGGTCAATATTGTCCAATTGGTAACTATTATGCAGAAGTTATGGTGACCCTCTTCAGGACAGTTAACAAGATTCATGGAAATTTAGGAGTTCTTCCCTTGGACATTTAAACCAGAGTCCTCTTACTCTTCAGTCACATCTTGCTGTTCACTCCTCTCCTGTGCAGACTTCTCTCCTTCCCTAATGGCTAATCACACTTAGCACAAACCTCTCTTCTCTCCCTTCTCTCTCTCCTTCCCTGCCCTCTCTCCCTCTAAGGCTATTCTAGTAAATGCAAATCCTAGTCCCCCAAATAAGGTAAGCAACAGCATTTTGTTTAGTTAGTTTAAATAAAAAAGAAATCTAACTGGAGTCAGGCCATTTGAAAATTAAAGCTCATCATTTGGTGGCCAAATGCTTTCTTTGCCAGGGATTATGTGGCTGACAAAAATGGAAGGGGAGTCCTTATATGCAGCTTGCCCCAGTTGCTGGAGATAATTCTCATTGTCTAGGTCTGTATATGCCCTTGAAGGTCAGCAGCCCTTTCTGCCATGCTTATGGCCCAAGAATCTCATTTGTACCAAAATTTCAAGGCCAAATGTTCAGACTTCCAGGGTCCACTAATCTTTTTTAAAACCTGTCACTTCCTTCAGGTACTCTATAGGAGTAGGCTGAAAATGACTGAGAATCACAACTAATCCATGAGGCTTCAGATACTTTTGTTCTAGCTTTTCGTTCTAGCTGTGCTGTACAAATTCCTCTTAAAACAAGAGAGCCCAAAGGTCCTGGGTAACTTCTTACATCTACAGAGTGGATAGAAAATTATAAAGAACAAAGCATAATATCTCACAATCATCTTGTTTCTCTCTTTCTTTCTCGGACTTAACCATTTGCTTCTTCTGGTTCTTTTTTCTTTCTTTTAACATAATAATTGAATGCTCGCTAGGGGTCAACCTCGGAAAAATACTTAGAGGTCAATGTTATTAATCCCGTCTGAAAGTTGAAGAAACTGAAGGGCAAAAACGTAAATGAAGTAGCGGAGCTGAAATTTGAAAATTGTATCTGTTTACCAACTTCAAAGGAAGTGTCATTTAAATCAAAGAAATGTCCATTTTGAAAGTGGAACTACAGCACTGCCACCCGAGCTCCTACAAAGTGGGTACTTTTGACAAAGTTGCTTAACTTCCCAGCTCCCTGCTTTGCTTACCCAGAAATTGAGGTGCTTGCTCACAGAGTTTATTTGGATATTAAATGAGATAATGAACAATAAACTACTTTGTGAAGTTGGAAGTATTGTATGACTATAAGACATTTAGCTCTTTCTATAACATTAGGCTCTACTAGTTACACATCCAAGGTAATCAATATTTGATGGTGATTAGTTAGCTAATGAACTGATTGAGACATCCCCAGGAAATCAGTGAGAGAGAATCTTTGTACAGAATAATAGGGATCTGGTTCTAAATAAGGAGGAAATTAGGTAGACTCTCCGGAGCATCAGAGGGTTTGACACCCAAGAAAGTAATAGGTTCCCTTGGGAGATCCAAAGTTATGTAAATTCTTAGCAGGGTAAGAACAGCATTAAAAATCACCCTCAGTGATCCCAGGCTACTAAAGTTACAAGAGATAGTCTCTAAGCATGGCTGAACATCTATGAAGAAATAGAGAACAAGTGAAGAGTCATCTGTGATGAATCCATGTCCATTAAATTCAAATTTAAAAAGCTAAGCATTCTGATGAAGCAAGTATAGACTGTAAATGAGACTAGAATGCCACTGTGTGTTATGATTAAAGACAAAACAAAACACAAAAAATTAGGGACACTAACCAGAAAACCTGTAATATTTTCTATCTTTATCATGTCTAGCAGGCACCAGGTACAGTGTCAGGTATATTTGAAGGTAAGTGTTAAATGATCATGTGCCTGGACTCCATTTGTGTTCAGTTCAATTGAGACATTATAGACAGAAGTTGGAGAGACTGAGACAAGACTTTTTCTTACTACTAATAATAATTGTTCATTTTCATTGAGTACTTACTAAGTGTTTTACAGGGATTAGTTAAACTAACCTCCTAATAATAATTTCAAGTATATTCTCTTATTATCCCCATTTCACAGAGGAGAGATAGAGAGGGAAAGGGAGAAGAGGAGGGGGAGAGAGGTGGGGGAAGAGAGAGAAGGAGAGAGAGAAAGAGAGAGAGAGAGAGAGAGAGAGAGAGATTAGGCAAAGGAATGAAATGGCATAACAGAAGGACACCCCCCAAAATGGAATTATCTTCTGGAGGGTGGGCTCCTTGCAGTACAGGCTTCCCCCACTAAGTGACGGTTCTTGGAGTCCATCTGCATCAGTGCACCAGCTGGCCTTGTTGTGAGAGGCTGTGCTCAGCTTCAGTGAATTTTTTTCAAGACTCTCAATGCATTTGCCCATTTCATGATGGGTGATTTACAAGCACACCTGCCCACATCACACGGAGAATTCAGCAGTTTCTGACCAAAAACAGCATGACCCAGTGCCCCACCATCTCTATGCACCCAATCTCACCCCAAGTGCCTTTTTTTGTTTGTTTTCTTTGATGGAAAAAAGTCCTCAAAGGGAAATACTTTGCCAATGTGGAAGAGGTAAAAAGCTGCAGAAGCACTAAAAGTCATCAAAATCAGTGAGTTCAAAAACTGTTTTGAGTGGTGGGAAAAATGTCTTGATAGGTGTATTGCATCAAATGGAGGATACTTTGAAGGTGTCTGACATTTAAACATGTAAGAATAAATACACAATTTTTTATAAATTCTGGGGTTTTGGGTCCTCCCTTGTATAGCAAGTGGTAGACCAGTATTTGAACCCAAGGATTGTGGCTTCAGGACATGGCACTTAACCAGTATGCCATGAGGCTAGACTGGAAACTTTAACTCAAGGGTGTCCAACCTTTTGGCATCTCTGGGCCACACATTAAATACACGAACACTAACGAAAACTGATGAGTCAAAAAGAGGCCTGTACATAATCTTCGTGATATCCACCACCACAGATATGCAAAAAAGTCTCACATAATAACCCTAATTATTCAGAGTCCCTTTAGATGTTTTTAAAGTCATCAAGTGAGTCCCAAGTCTGTGATCACTAATATAGAAGAAAATGTACACATCTAAGTAATAAAACATCACTGATTTTTAAAATATTTTTTATTATAAAAATAAAAGAAAAAGAGGGCAACATAAAACTAGTGGGATGTTTGACATTGTGTTTGAGAAACTAGTGCATCAGTATCTGGTTTGACAGAAGTAGCTGCCATCCTCAGTGAGTTCTCGAGGTGTCACCAGATATTTTGGTTCTCATTTTACTCTTCATGTGTTTCTTTCTTGAAAATAGTTGCTCACAAATGTAGGTGCTGCCAAATAACAATGACATGAATAATGCCTGATTGTGAAGCAAGGAGTATTTGTCTCTGGGAAGACAGGGCCTATAAAAGTCCAGTAAAGAGACACAATCAAATTTTTCTTTAAGTTGAATGCCAGATTGCAGCTCTACACATTCCATTTTAAAATTGGCAGGTAACATATTTATGTTGACTGAAGACGGAATCTCAAATATAGAAAAATATTGATTATTTTCCCAGAAATCTTTAAATCTGTTTTTAAATTCTTGAATCAGATTGAAAAGCAAGGCTGTATATCTTCTGCTGTTCACCGGACTGTGTTTAGCCACGTTGAAATGCGAAACATTGTTTGCCTTAATTTGAGCTTGCCATAATTTCAGTTTCATCTGGAATGCTGGGTGGTTTGAAACGTGGTACTGATAAGTTGGTTTTCACCTTGAAGACACATGCTTAACTCATTCAAATGAGCAGTTAAGTCCACTAAAAATGCTAAATCTGTAAGCCAGTTTTCGTCATCAAGTTCCAGCGCCAATTTATTTTTTGATACCATAAACAACTTGATAACATGTTGGAAATCACAAAATCTTTTCAACATTTGGCCTTGGCTCAGTCACCTTACTCCCAAAAAGTAAATGATGTTGCCATAGTCAGCATCAGCACTTTTAAGGACCTCCTAGAATTGGCAATGATTCAATCCCTCAGCTCTTAGGAAATTCACAGTCTTGAAGACGATTTGCATGACGTTATCCATTTTTAAAGCTTTTGTGCATCAATTTTCTTGATGTTCTATGCAATGAGACTTCATCAAATGTGAGTTTTAGGTCGTAATTACATTATCTTCTACTATTTTTACAAGTCTCTCTCTTTTACCTGCCATTGCTGGGGCACCATCAGTAACTACCAGATGTGTTGAAAATGGACAAAGAAAATAGCTTTAACATATTTGTTACTGCTCCGTATAAATCTCTTCATTTAGTCATGTCTTTTAATGGCACTAAAGATGCCATTTCTTCAGTGACATTATATTAGTCATCAATACTCTAATGAAAATGGCAGGTTGGGCCGTATCTATAGTATTATCATCCATCGCCAAAGCACAAAATGTAAAATTAGCAGCTTTACTGTCCAAACTTCTTTAGATACATTTTCCAGCTTCTTCAATTTGCCTGGCTATAGTCTGGTGAGACAACCTGATTTTAGAAATATCCCCCTTTTTTCAGGGCAAATTATATCTGCCACGCTCTCTGCCACCATGGTTTGATAAACTCACCATCAGTAAATGGTTTTGATTTTGGGTTATTAATGATGCTGCCACATAACTAGCTTTTACAATGGAATCCTCCCGAGTTGTAAGTTCTTGAAAAAATTTTTGCTGAGAAAACAGACTTTTTTTTCAGTTCTGCTGTTTTGTCCTTAGGACACAGTCCTTCATACACGTTGCATCTGGCAGCCTGTTTTTGCACACAGCGCCTTTTCAAATCACAGTCTTTGAACACTTGCACAAATTCCCTACAAATTAAGCAGAGTGCCTTCCTATTTGCCTCGACAAAAAGGTAGCCATCTGTCCACTTTCCACTGAACAATCTTTCTTCATCCATAATTTTTCTTTCCAGGGGTTCTTTATTCTTTCGAGACATTGGAGAAGCCATGCTGGGATTAAAAAAGTAATAATAGATAAGGGACTGTACTTTTGTTATGAAAATTAATTGACAGGAAAAGAGAAAGCAAGGTCTGGGCCCTTCTACAGGCCTCTTGGCTGCCGATGCAGGGCACGGCAGGGCGTGGATTGTAGAGTGTGGCTGGCAATGTGAGAGGTGCCCCCAAGGTGTAGAAATACCTTTAGTCATCCAATAGGAATGTTCACCTGACTTCTAAAAACATTAAATGCCTAACGTTGCAATGGTAGATTGAACTATTATTGCTAGTCACTGTCTCACTAAGTCTGTACCATGGGCACAGGTAACGTCTGATGGTGGCAATTCTACTGTCTGCGCTTGGAAGGTAACACACTGGAAGCTGCACACCACCATAAAACTGAAGCCATGCATGTGTACAAATAACGAGAGCACATGTATGTTTATTTTACGTGACATTGCAACATGTAATCACAAAACAAATAATCTCACACTGTTTTAAATAAATTTACAGTTTTGTGTTGGGCCGTATTCATAGCCATCCTGGGCCACATGCAGCCCACAGGCCACAGGTTGGACACCCCTGCTTTAACTTATCCCTAAATCCAGAAGAGTCCTCCTAACATAACAGCCCAATATAGATCTCTAGGCTGACACTTTGTGAATTTGTGCTTACCGAGCCCCATGGAGAATTATTACTCGTCTCAAACCACATCAAGCAGAGAGGCTAAAAGCCCAACACCCTGAGGAACTATGGAATTTTCATTCAAATCTCTGATGTGTACCATTCTGAACCAAGGCTTCTAAGAAGGGGTTTTGTCCCTTCACACTGTCTTCCTCTTTGTCCAGTGGGACACACATAACACTAGGTTAGGGGACAGCAGAACCACAAATGAAAGGATTCTCAGCCTCTGAATCATGATGTGTTGGAAATGTACCCACTAACCAGAAACACCTGCCTTGGACAGTTGTAGCAAGAGAAATAAACCTTAATTGTAATCGAACCATAACACACATCAGGGATCTATTTGTTATTGCAGCTAGCCCTACCCTAACCAAAATAGAGGAATGGAGAGAAAAAGGCCATATGCATACAGCAAGCTTTAACACATTCTCTCTGCTCAACAGAGAAACATAGATTAATAAATGTTAGCCTCTCTCTATTTCACCAATTATATAAATTATTTCTCATCCTGTGGAGATGAGCCAGTAAGAAAGTAAAAAAAAAAAAAAAAAAAAAGGGGCAGGAAGCTTTAATCCTATGTCTCTAAGAGGGAGAATTTTCTATTGTATTTTAAGGCATATGTGAGGACAATGACAAAATTGTTTATCCCATTTTGTAGGTATCACTGTCCTTGTTTGAGAAAATTGAGGTACAAAGAGGTTAAGTAACTTGGCTACATTTGCTTCTATTTAGGCTTCTATTTGTAAGACTATAATTTGATTACATGACAGCAATACAAAAGGTTTGAAGAGCAAAATGTGTCAATGTGAACATAATTATGGAGGTGTGAACATACATTCATTTACTAAAGACCAAAATTAGGGAAGAACCTTTTTAAACAAAATGCCTTTGACAATAAAAGTATAAAGCAAAGTACAATAGATTTGCCCATTATACTTCCCTACTATAAACAGTAATTTCTGTGATGTTTTTAACTATGAACTGCTTTTCTCTTAGAAAAAGAATATCTAGAGAACATGATAAGAAATTAAGGCCTGACTCCTTGGTTTTGAAGAGGAAAGTCACCTAACAGAGCAGTCCAGGTTTTTCACAAATACAGAATCTCTCCCTTCAAATGGGTCTTTATTGCCAGGCAATTAACTCATGCTGTGTTGATTCCCTAGAACTCTGTATCAAAGCTCTTTCCCAGCCGTTTCCATCTTCTTTGAGATCTGGGTCTCTTCATAATCTCTAGATAGCGGAACCTTGCTGTTGGCTCCACGGAAAATGAAAGGTGGTATATAAAAATAAATAAGTAGTGAGGAGGCTGGAAGTGGCGTTTGTGGGAGGGAGAGTCTGGCTAAGGTGGCCCTCTGACAGTGACAAGAGCCCCGAGACTCCCCTGTGGGGTTCTGAGAGACTGACCAATGAACGTGCGATAGCGGCAGGGTGCCCGTCACTAACGAAAATCAAAAATATAACCATCTCATTCGCGTGACCTGCACATTCTCTGTCACAGGCACCTGTATGTGAGAATCCACATCAATATTAGAAACAACTGAATTTACTTTGTGAAAGGATTGGTGCCGGATCAGGGCTTGACTGCCCCAGATGAGTGCTTTCTCTTCCTGTAGTCAGGTCACCCTGAATCTGAAGGTTGCTTGGAAAGCAGGAACCAGGGGCAGGGGTTTGCAATAAATGTGCAACCTTCTCCAGCTGTTCTCCTGGGTCCTGTTCTCCTTCTCTAGCCTTTCCTCAGGCTGTGTCACCCACACACATGACATACATGACTGAATGGAGGCAGATGACTCACAAATTTGTGTCTCCTGGACTTATCTTCTTCTCTGAGTTCTAACCCATCTATTTGACATTTCTACTTGAACATCTCCAAGGCATCTCAAAATGATCCCCCAAACCAACACACGAGGTTCCCCCTCAACACCATCTCTCCTAGTGTTCTGTCTCAGTGAACAGCACTGCATTCATCTGGCTGCATGAGAGGAGTCATCCCTGATAATGTCATCTCCCTCACCACCCTCATAACTGAGTTTTTCCCAAGTTCTGTTTACTCTAGCTTCTAAAAAAATCTTACCAACCTCTACACTTCAATCTGTCACCATTAACAAAACCATATTCAAATTACCCTCATCTCTCACCTGGCCAAGTACAAGAGCTTCTAACTGATCTCCATGTTTCCATTCTCCAATGAATCCTTCATATGTTAACTATAATGGCTTATTTAAAACATTTATCACCATCCCCAGCCCCCACCAGCAATAAATCTTCCATGCTGTTAGGACAAATACAAATATCCTCAATGCCATTTGAGGTCCTATATGGTCTCAGTGTCCCTCTCCAACTTGATCTTCCTCACCTCCCTCAACCCCCACAGCTCCAACCACCCTGGTGTTTCAGTCTCTCATATTTACTGTGAGGTTCCGCAGCAACTTAGCACATGAGGTTCCTCCCATCCAGCACACTCTCAGCCCCACCCCCTCTCCATGGACTTACTGCTGCACAGCTTTCAGATCTTGGCTCAAATAGCATCCTCAAGGAATCCTCCACCGGCCTCCCTGACTTGGACATACTGCCCCTCTCTGGGCTCTCATACCCCCATGTAGCTCCTTTGCAGAATTTATCACCATTGCCATTTCAT
>VMDR010033787.1:0-11246 GCA_007922815.1 Macrotus californicus
TCAAAGCCATCAGCAGGCCCTCTGATTTAATCCTTAAATAACACCTAAAACTCTCCACTTCTCACCATTTCCATCACCCCAGGCCATGCTAACAATGTCTCTTTCTTGGATTATTACAACAACTTTGACTTTGGCCACCCCCACTTTAGTCCATCCCACTCTGTCTCTGCCTCTGCCCAAAACATTCTTCCCATAGTAGCCAGAGTGATGAAAACATAACTTTGATTATGCCACTCACATCCCCCATTGCTTAAAACTCTGCAGTGCATTCCCATTTCTCCACAGATAAGGATAGAGTCCTTCATGAGTATGGCCTCCTCTGAGGTCTGGAAGATTGAGCCTGAGCCTCCACAGTTCTCTTCACTGCAGCCACACTGGCCTTGTGTAGCCATTCACCCCACCCTGCTCCCTGTGCCCTGCCACGTAATCTGGGACACGTGCTCCCCTTCCTCTAGTTAACACACTCTGATTTCAGCTCGACTATGGCTCTTCTTCATGGAAGCCATTCCTGGCCCCCTGGTCAGCTCACATCCCCAAATTGTAGGCTTCTGCAGTTCACTGAGCTTCAGCTCTACAGCAATTGTAACTATTATAGCTTAACATTTATTTATTGGATTTTATTTCTTTTTAATGCATTTAAAAAAAAATTTTATATAGAGGGACCCTGTCTGGTGTGGCTCAGTGGATTGAGCACTGACCTGCGAACTAAAGGCTCACTGGTTTGATTCCTGGTCAGGGCGCATGCTTGGGTTGTGAGCCAGGTCCCCGGTGGGGGTGCATGAGAGGCAACCACACATTGATGTCTCTCTCTCTCTCTCTCTTTCTTCCTCCCTACACCTCTGTCTAAAAATAAATAAAATAAAATAAAATAAAAATTATAGAGGGCGGAGGGAGAATTAGAAAGAGGAAGAGTAACGTTGATATAAGAGAAAAGTATCGACTGATTGCCTCTCATGTGCACCCCAGCTAGGGATTGAATCTGCAGCCTAGGTATGAGCTCTGACTGGGAATTGAACTCTCGACCTTTCAGTTCATGGGATGACGTTCCAGCCAACTGAGCCACACCAGCCAGGGCTAGATTTTATTTCCATCTCTCCCATTAAACTTTAAGCTTCATGAGGGCAAGACAATATCCATTCTTGCTCATGTTTTATCTCCACTGCCTAAAATCAGGGCAGAACCTCAACCTGACAGAAAACGGCAAGAAGTGACCCTGTGGCTAGATGAGGAGATTTTATGTATCAGAGTGGGATGGTTTATGACTCATAGTGTTGGATCCTCAGTGTAGTTATGACACTTCCCCTTGTTCCCAAGTCCCATGGGCAATACAGTTGCCTGGAGAGATGCCGCCCATGCTGTTCCACTGCTGAGGAATCCGGGGCCAAGGGCCCAGGACCTTTAGAAGGGAGCATCCACGAGGCTGCCCCTCCCCTGGGAATGAACAGGTTCATGGTAGACACATCGTGGTTGCCTTGACCTACCAAGTTGCTCCTGTGACCAGCTGTAGACACATCTCAGTATCTGAGCTGCATCTGCATCAGGTGTGAAGCCCTCGCAGGGCCTCTGGAGCAACTCTGCAGGCAGACAAAAAAACAAATGTTTTCTGGGCGGCCTTTCATTCAGGGGCAATTAAGCTTCTGCTATTTGTCTGTCTGTAGTATACCAGAAGAAAATGGGGAATAGATTTTGAAGAATTTACAAGGTATGTTTTGATGATGTGTGTGTGTACACACATGGCTAGCATCAGGAGTTTTTCTGAGCAGGTGTCACCTGGTTCTCCTAGAAAGCCTGTAGCCAGAGCCCCTCAGCCCCTGCCAGAGAAGGTGTAGGTGAGGAAGGACCCTAAGGACCCTTAGAAATCAGAATGGGACGATCTACATCTCCAGGTGGTGGAGGTTGACTTCTTTCAGCTGGAGGTAGAAGGGCAGCTCCCAGCCCAAGGCAGCTAAGGGCAGTTCTGGTAAAATGTGTGTCCTGCCTGATTTCAAAGTCCACTGTCAGGCCTGCTGGGGGAGGAGGGTTGGATGCAGAAGCCAGAGAGGTTAGGGTAAGTTTATGAAAAGAGGCCACATGAAAAATGTCACTGCAGAGAGAGTCTAGAAGCAAATAAAAAGACAAAGACACCTGAAGGAAAGAATAAACGATTTTCACATTTTCTGAGTGCTTCCTTTATGCCAGGAATCAGTCAGCTGGCCTTGACACTCGTGGCTGTACTTAATCCCAGAGGCAGGGTGCTTCAGGAGTAGGTAGCCTCTGGATCTGCCATTTACAAGCTGTGTCACTGAGGCCAGTTGTTTTGTCTCTCTTAGCTTCTATTTCCACATTTGCGAGATTGGAATAATGATACTGTGAGATAGTACACACACATAGGCTTTTGAGCCAGTGAATTGTTAGTGTGAGTCCTGGCTCCCTAAATTTTGAACTGTGCAACTTTTGGCAAGTCACTTAACTTCTCTGTGCTTCAGTCTTCTCCTGTAAATAAATACTACCACTTACCTCATAGGGTCCTGTGAACCATATGAGGAAATGCTTAGACAACAGTTGACCGGGTACCAGGTGCATAGTAAACAATATATTTTCACTCTATTATTATTATTACTAATTCTTACTTTATAATATTGTTAATAAAATTTTATAATTTAAAATATATGTACATATATATCATCAAGCACTTTGTAGGTGCTTAATAAATGTCAGTCTTTTCTTTTTGCCTAATTTTCATAACCCTACTATAGGCAGTTTTATAAAAACTTAAACCAGGACTCAGATTAGTTGAGAAACTGTGCCAAGATTGCACAGCTGGAATGAGTGGGACGCGATGGGTCCCATTTGAAGTGCTTGTGTTGGTCTTCTTGAAAGGAAGACTTGAAACCTCTCAGTATTTGGATGTTTATGCTCCTCTCATCCACCCTCAAGAAATAATTCATCCTTGAGCTATGTCCATAGTGGCTAGGGTTCTCCAAGGTACATGAACTGACAGACTTTGGGGGTGATTGTATACAAAGCAGTCTGGGCCCTTCCTACAGAAGTGTCCATTTGTTTCCTTCTGCAGAGGAACATGGAAAGAGTGAAACTGATTTCCCCTAGAAATAGGATTGTCCTCGAGAATTGATGAGACCTGAGAGCTGAACTCATAAAAACAACTAGATTCATGAAGATGAACAGGGAATCCTCCACAACTGCATGGCAGCCCTCCTCATGGAGAGCCGGGGCGGGGGATGGGCACGTAGAAGATTTGTACTAGTGTCCAAAGGGCATGTAATCGTATATAATCATAAGCTATTTTAATTTGGAAATGCTGAGTCTCCAAGTAATAATGACGAAAAAATCAATAAAACTGAGTTATAGGGAGGGGTGGCATGATGCCAGAGAGAGTTAGAAATCCTCCACTCCCCCACCACGGCCCTAAGAATGCATCAGGAGAGGAACACAACAGTGAGTTGTCCACGGTGGGAAGATGTGGCCATAGAGCAGAGTCTCACTTACTAGGCTAGGTCTGAGGTCAGCACAGAAAGCTCACTTGGCGTATGGGGTCAGTGTTACTCTTGAGAAGTGCCTAAGTCATGCATAAAGTACAGTTCATGCAGCTTTCCTTCCACAACCCTGTAAAGGTTTGTGTAGGCACACTAAAGTTTGAGAACCACTAAGCTCAACTAAAGAAAGAAGCAAAAGAAATGTTTATATGCTCAAGTCTGGGTATCTTAACCATTCTGCCTTTGAGATAATTGACCAATCCCCAATGAAGAAGAGGAACCAATAGGGAGTTAGCAGACATTTTTTCTTACTTGTAATGGTTACCTTGATCTGTGGTAATATTAAGCCTCTGTAACTTTAACATATATTATCAGGTGTGTTGTCCAATGAATTAATCAAAAGGTATTGAAAGCATCTAACATGGGGTCTGGCACATAATAGATATTCAATGAATGCTTATTGGGTATAGATCTTGCCTGATCAGATTCACAAACACACTGTTTTTTTTTTCCTTGGTAGCAGAGAAGTTGGTCAGCTGCTCCCTGCCTTTCCAACATGGTATTTGTCATTGTGGCCCATCTTTCATGTCCTGGGGCACCAGATGTACCTTGATGCCCAGCCATCCTTCCACCTCTGTTGCTGGGGACCCTGTGCAAAGAGCAAACTGAGGTAGGGTGCTACTGAGCCACAGAGATAGATTCAGAGGGAAGGTGTTCAATAGTATATCCTAGAAAGATACCAAAAATTGAAGTTAGTAATGGAACATTTAGGTCTCCATTTCAAAGCCTTCAGACACTAACCATGCAAAATTACAAACATGTAGAGAGGAAGAGGAGAAGAAATTGGGATTAAGTGTCCATCATGTGACAAGGACATCACCCAGAGAGAATTCTAACAAAGGACTCCAAATATAAGAGGGATCCAGGAGGTAAAAATTTCAAGAATGCATTTTTTTCAAGAAATACTTACTGACCACCTGCCATATGGCAAGTACTGCTCTAGGTATGGGAACATAGCCATAAGCAAAGGCGCAAAGCCCTGTGCTCACAGGGCTTTGATTCTAATGGAGCATCATGTTATAGAATCAGAAGTGACAGAACAGCAGGAGGTAGGAGGTTTTGGATGAAGGCTAGAAATGCTGAGCTGAGGTCCTTGGCAGTTATTTACATTCTCTGAGCACCATTATGTGGGCAACCTGGATCCTCTCAAAAATCCAGGTAGGAGGGCACAGGAGATAATATTCTGGGACTTCTGGAGCTCTGTTTCTGAGGTGTTACCCAAGGGTCTGTCTGTGTTGGATCCCTGACCCCATCCATAGCTTCACTCTCCTCAGGAGGAAAAACGTGGCAGAGCATTGGCCATAACAAGTTTTTTCACAAGAGAGTCCCAGCCATTCACCTTACATTAAGAGGCAAAGTGAATTTGGTCAGCCAGGAATCATGAGCATGTCACAAGATACCTGCCACAGTTAAGCAATATGGCTCCTACTGCTTCATGTCCAGTCATCACATCTGAAGATTCATCAGACCTGGCCAGGTAGTGGCTCCAGGTCCTGGCTATAGATCCTAAGTGGATACATTGTCTTATTGTATGAGTTTGAGTATTCTAGAAAAACAGGATCAATAGGACATTGTATGTCTGTCTGTCTGTCTCTATCTGTCTGTCTATCTATCTATCTAGATTAAGGGAGAGAGAAAGGGGAGGAAGGAGAGATATTTATTATAAAAGAAATTGCCTTGTGTCATCATAAAGTCTGAGAAACCCCAAGATCTATAGTCAGCCAGCTGGAGACTTCAAAGAGCTGGTGATGTAAGTTCCAGTCTGATCCACAGGTCCGAGAACCAGAAGAAAATCAATATCCCAGCTTGAAGACAGTCAGGCAAAGACAGAGTCCTTTCTGATTCATCCTTTTTGTTCTATTCAGGCCTTCAGTGAGTTGGAGGCTTCACATGTAGCGTAGGCCAATCAGCTTTAATCAGTCGAGAAATTCAAATTTAATCACATCTGGAAACACCCTCACAGACACACCCAGAAACAATGTTTACCCACATATGTGGACACCCTGTGGCCTAGTCATGTTGACCCATAAAAGTAAGAATATAATGTACCTTGGGGCCTCTAAGATATGACGTGGAATTTAGCACATATTAAGTGCTCATTTAATATTTATTGACTGAAGGAACAAATAGATGAATGGTCAGGATAGACCTATTGAAGCTTGGATGTGTGCGTAATGAGGGATGGCAATGCAGATGGACAAATGGATGGACTGATTGATGGGTAGAGGAAACAAAGGAGTGTTGATATAGAGTGGTTAAATAACTTACCTCAAGTCACACATCTGGTATGACTTGGAGGATTTCAAGGCAGGCAGTCAGAATCCATCGTTGCAATCAAACTGTGAGATGAAGGATATATTTGGGATGAACTGGAGCAAACATTGCTCTAATAGTCAATGGGGGAGTAAAAGAAAGGAAAGCCAGCATGGACCCCACATCTGTGATCTTCAGACACCTTGAGAAGTTTATTCACATTCACCTACTCACCCATTCATCAAATGTTCACTGAGGGTCAGCTATGAGCCAGGTACTGAGAATAGAGAAGTGAGAAGGACAGACAAAAAGTTTGCCTTAATGGAGCTTCCGTTCCATTGGAGGAGGCAGACAGGGATAGAGTTAGGAGGAAAGACAGAGTGAAGGGTGTAGGGGTTGTCCTATTTCAGTAGAGGGGACAAGGGGCTTTCTGTGAAGGGGGCAGTGCCGGAGCTGTGGATATCTGGGGGTAAGCTATTCAGTGTATTCTGCCATCCAATTCTCGTAACACTGGTGCTTGGAAAGCATTATTATTCCTGTGTTATGTATGAAAAGGCATGATTATTAAACGTTGGGTGCTTGCTTCAAGGTCAGAGTGGCAGCATATTTGGAACAAGTTTGTGTACTATCAGCCACAAACACTATCGGGCCCTTCTCAGATGCTCTAAACCCGTGCTCCTGAGCAGGAGCCTTCTCAGGTCCCCGATGCTTCTGAAGATGACTTACATAGTTGCCCTAGATTTTCAGGACTGCTGCAGGGTTCATTATGGTATATATGATCACTCATTTGCACCCTCCCTTACACCTGCTCCCAGTTCATGGTGCAATGATACAATAATGAGAAAACTTTTTTACTCTGATTCATGAAAATTAGTCCCATTGCATTATTTTCATGCCTTGTCCATCTCCCCCAACCAAGGTGGAATCATTAGTATAGGCCTACAAGAAATTTGCTCACACCACCACCTGGCATCACAGAGAGGCTTGTTCTTCTCATAACTCCTTCATTAGTGTTTTCATTAGTATCACATTATCTCCTGCAATCCTCTTAATAGTCTTATGTGGTAGTTAAGGAAGCTGTTATCATCCTCATTTTGCAGAAGGGGCAGTGGCAGCCCCCTAGCTCATCCAGGGTGAAAGAGAGAAGATGAGTGGCTGAGCCCAGCACCTTCTAGTTCTGTAAGTGGCCCCGTCATCTGCCCAGTTACCAATGCCTATATTCTGGGAGTCATCCTTGCTGTCACCATGGTCCTCACTGTTCATATCCAGGCTGCCAGGCAGACCCTGTTTACTCCACCATCTGTCTCCAACCCCCTCACCCTTCCCAATCTCCTCAACCACCACCCAGCTCAAGTTGCCTTCTCCTTAAATTTAATAGTCACCTTGCTTCCATTTTTATCTCTGCATCTCCAGTCCATTCCCCACACAGGACCTTGGGTGGACTCTTAAAAATTGACCCACCTGAAGTCATCCCTTTACCTAAAGAGCTTTCTAATGAAATCCAAACTCCTGTGCCCCACAAAGGAGGCCTGGCCCTCCTTTCCAGCCTCCTGTCAAAACCCTCTCCCTTACCAGTTATGTGGTGGCCAATTGGCTACTTCTTATTTGTTTGGCTCAGGGTTCAAATACATGCTACTCCTACCTGGAACACTATTACCTGTGACTTTTGTTGAGGTTTGCTTTCTCTTCTTTCAGATCTCAGCTTAAATGTCTGTCACCTCAGCAGGCAGGTTTCCTTACCACCTACCTTGTTATAACTCATTGCTCCTCTTTTTTTGTAATATGTTGACATGTGTTTATGGTCTCTACCCCCACAACCCCTGTCACCACAGGAGTGTAGGCTCCATGAAGATACAGAACTGGTCTATTGTCCCAGTGCCCAGGACCAGGAGTGCTCATTAAACACTTACAGGAAAAGTGAGTGAACTTAAAATGAATGAAATGAGATATTAAGTTTGTTGCATATTTAATAATCAGCATATCCCTCTCTTTTCTTTTCCATAGGATTTCTGAATGATTTTTTCTGGTATTTTTTTGTATTTATATGTATAGATCTAGGTATAGAAGTTCCTATAACTAGATCTGTGGATGGATGCATAGATGGATGGATAATGGAAGGAAGGAAGGAAGGAAGGAAGGAAGGAAGGAAGGAAGGAAAGGAAGGAAAGGAAGGAAAGATAAGTGATGGATAGACACATGGTTGGATGCATGGATGGGTGGGTGGAGGAATAGATGGACACTTTTCACTTTGTGATCTCAAACATTTTTTTTTCATAACCAAATAACCAAGCTTATATTCTTTTTATGATCTCCTCCTACCTTTTTCCTTCTTTAATATCCTCTCTATCTCCCTTCAAATCTGTTTCAGGGTTATATTCTCTTAATAGACAAGAGGTTTTAATGTGACCTCAACAGTAAGGCTTTATTCTCTGAATGTATTATATTTCTTTTGGCATTAGTTACCTTCTTCCAAGTATATGAAGAAATTGTATGATAACAAAAGCGCATCCCACCTGCAAGCACTCTTGATTTAGAGACACAGAAAGTGTTTCAGTTGAGGGTGGATAGATCAATATAACAATTCCATAAAACTACCTCATAGCTCTGGAAAGCCTGACTTATGCAGAAATCCAGCCTTTGTAAGGTTCAGTTGCAAGGATCTTCCTTATCAGGAAGACCACCAAGGCATTTGGCATCACCCAGGATGCCTTGTTTGGGTCCTTCCTGCTGTGGCATTTGTCATTAATCCTCCAGGATCCCAAAGGTGGTCCTCTGAATTCCCCATATTGCTGCAGGGAAAAGCCTCTGGGTTTCCTGTCACTGCCACCACTATTTCTTTTTCGTTCTTTCTCCCCTGGTGTTACTGTTTTCTTCCTATTCACTTTCTCACATGGTAACAAGTCAAGCAAAGTAAAATACCATTCCTTGAAACAGCTGTCCCTTGGGCAGCATGAGGCTTGTTATCCCGTTCAAGATCTGGTACATACAAAACAAGTACATTCTACCTCCAGTCCACAATCGCCATGCATTACGTCTACCTGCCATCTCTCATGTATAATGGTAGGTGATTTACTCTCTCTATGTTGTAGCTCATTTGCTCGTGTTCTTTGGGATAAGGGTGAAAGAAAATAAACATTTATTTATCACTTACTAGGCATCAGATTCTGTCTGTATCAGTTGGACCAAGCTAACACAATGAGTTTATTTTTTACTCATATAAATAGTGGAAAGGGCTGTAGGCTATTGGGCAAAGGGAGGGAAGATTTGCTCCACACAGTAATTCAGGAACCCAGGCTGATAGAGTTGCTGGCATTTTAAACACTCAGCTTCCAACACTGTTTTGGGTGTAAACGTCTCCCATGCTGAAGAGGAAACAACACGGAAGCTCATTAAGTGGTAAATTTTTATGGGGCAGAACTGGAGTGATTGCATCACTTTAGTTCACATTTTATTGGCTAGAATTCAGTTAGATGACCACATCCAACTGCAAAAGAAGCTGGATAATGTGTTCTACTTATCTGCCCAGAAGGAGAAAAGGGCTGTTGGAGAGGAGCTAGCCTAACTCTAACCAGAGTTGTGTCTTTTTACATACTTGCCTTATTTAGTCTTCACAACAATTGGAATTATTATCACCATTGTCAGTAAGGAGACAGAGACCCAAGACCTAAAGTAAGTTATAAAAGAATGCACCAGTATTACAGAAAATAAGTTGTAGTGATGTGGACTCCGTCCCGCAGGGTTTGTGCGTTGTGGATGTTTATGCTGTGGCTGCAACAACCTATGAACAAATTTACACAGACTACAGAAGTCCTATGGAGAAAAAGGGACGGCACGGCCACTCTCTAAGTGAGAGAGAGGCCCAACCCCTGCCTGGACAGGCTTTTATTGATATTCTAGGTACATTACATTAAGGATGATCCTCATTTACTATGCACAGACTCGCTTTAGGTGGTTACCTTTTACAGATAACAAGGGAGAGGATGTTGCTAAATACTTCAGAGAAAAAGGACATTTGCAAATGTAAAGGGGAAAAGTGGTTGAACTGGTTACACTCCATACCTGGGAGGTTTAGCACAGATCACAGTAAACCTTTGCTGCCTCAATTCAGGGTGAGGGAGTTTTAGCAAAAGCAAGTCTCAGAGCAGCCTAGGTACAATACAGGCCTGATTCCCCACAGGAGAACCGATCTGTGGGTTTGGCTTCCTGTGTGCTGACACATTCCCTGCTGGCTTTCCAAGTCAGAGGCTGGGCTACATTCACCATGCCACACAGATAGGTTCCCTATACTGTAGGGTCTACATTCGAACTCAGATCCATATGATTCCAATTCAGTTCTTTTCAGGGAATCACAATTCTTCTTCAAGAAAGGAAAAGATCTGGCTCTGGATCTCATAAAATAGTAAAACTGCTGATGATTTTCAGTGTGTGTGGAGTAAGCTCCCCATTGGTCTCATAGGCTGGACAGGAGTTACACTGGCCATCTTGATTAGTTACCCTTCCCCCTCCTCCATCCCCAGGTATCTTCTCTGTGAGTACATTTTTATTAATGAATCTGTCTTGGTGCTTTATTTTATCTCCATGAATGAGAATTTTGGTACATGGTTAATCAAAACCTTCCCAGCTTAATTAATCTAACACCATTTTTCCCAACAATAAATTCACTTAATGATCATATCATTTAAAATTCAGTACCCTTGAGTGTTTTGCATCCATTTGAGTTCCTAGTCATTTTTTCCTTGGAAATGAAACTTTAAAGAATGGATTTTGCCTTGGCCAGGTGGCTCAGTTGGTTAGCATCATTCAATACATCAAAAGGTTGGGGGTTCAATTCCCAGTCAGGGCACATGCCTAGGTTTCAGGTTCAGTTTCCCAGTCAGGGTGCATACAGAGAAGGCAAGTAAAATCTCTCTCTCTCTCTCTCTTTCTCTCTCTCTTCCTTTCTCTCTATAATCAATAAATATATCCTTGGGTGAGGATTCAAAAATTGGATTTTTATCGGTGTCACTAAACACTACTTTTTAGTAGTTTTTGAAAGTTTTTGAAGGTAAATAAAATATGAGGCAACACCCACACCAATACAGAGAAAACCCATTTTTCCTAAAATGTATAAATTTGATAAACATACACACACACACAAGAAATAGAAAATTAAATTGGAATACTTTTGAATATGTTGTTTAGATTTTTTAAATGCCATAAAGGGGTTTTAAAAAAAAGAACAATAGTACATTGGACTAGATTTAGAATCATCAAAGAAAATGTGTCTCGTAGTACAATTACTAGGTGGGTTGCTCATTAACAGGAGTTGGTTTAGCTTCAGTTAAGTCATTTGTTGACCTCGGTGTCATCTTGTTTGAAGGTGTCCCTTCCTCTGGTGTCACTAACCAGGCACCCTATCTAAGTCTGTCAGGGATCAGATGGCCCTAAGGTCAGCTCGGAAACCCAGCCCGTCACCCACCC
>VMDR010033788.1:0-11255 GCA_007922815.1 Macrotus californicus
TCATCCCTTTACCTCTTTCACCCAGTCCTCCAACCCTCTCTTTCCACCGACAAACACCAGTTCACTCTCTGTGTCTGTTGCAATTTTGTTTGTTCATTTATTTTTTTCTTTAGATTCTGCATATAAGTAAAATCATATAGTATTTGCCTTTCTCTGACTGACTTATTTCACTTAGCATAATACCTTCTAGGCCTATTTATGCTGTGACAAATGATAAGATTTTATTCTTGTACTGGAAAATTATATGATACTGAATAAAGAAATTGAGGAAGATACAAATAAATGGAATGGAAGCATATACCATGTTCATGGATAGAAAGAATGAACATCATCAAAATGTCCAAACTACCCAAAGCAATCTATAGATTCAATGCAATTCCTGTCAAAATACCAATGGCATATTTCATAGAACTAGAATAATCCAAAAATTTATATGGACCCACAAAAGACCCCGAATAGCTCCAGAAATCTTAAGAAAGAAGAATAAAGTTGGAGGTATCATGCTACTTGATATCAAACTATGCTACAAGGCTATAGTAATTAAAACAGCATGGTATTGGCATGAAAACCGACATATAGATCAATGGAACAGAATAGCGAGCCCAGAAAGAAACCATGTCTATATGCTCAATTGATATTTGACAAAGGAGGCAAGAATATACAATGGGGTGAAGACAGTCTGTACAATAAATGGTGTAGGGAAAACTGGACAGAAACAGGTGCCTTCCACTCTTACACAGACCTGAAATGTCTGTTTCAGTTCACTGGTCTCACTTCTGTTCTAATCTCTCTTCTATGAACTTTCAAACACAAAGGTCTAAAAATAATCTGATGTTTACTAAAATTAAATTATGTCCTACTTTTAAGTACGACTTCATCTGCAGTTTCATAAAAAGCATCACAGACAATGTGGACCAAATGTGCTTTCATGGCAGCGTAGCAGAACCATTTTCAGGGAGTTCAAGCCTGTTGTTGGTTTGTTTCAATGTCCTCCAATTAAAAATTTCCTTTTAACGTAGCCTAAATCATTCAGCGATTTGTATGAAGAGGCATGCGAAGATTACCAACATTTATATTATACATCCATTCAAGAGAAGGCAGAGATTAAATATTACTCATCTCTTATCTTCAGTGCTTGACAAGCTGGAGAAGTTTTACTAAATGAATTTTTTATAGAAAAACAGATACAGAATTGAAATACATTTTGAAAAACTCCTAAAAACATGAAATTGTTATAAATATAGATTTCTCAATTTTGTAAGTTATTTATGGATTTGAATAGTATTTCTTTATCATCAGTCTTTTACAAATAGAGGAATTCAGCTCTCAAAGTAGAAAAACCACTTGGTATGATGATGATGCCTGATAACTCTACTGCCCTAGATTCCACTTCGTCCTGCCCGGGCCTTGGGAGACAGACTAGGTGAACTTTAAGGGTTCCTTCTAGCTCCAGGACTCTTCATTTACTGCTCTGTTACGGGGCATGGCTATCAATGGCTGAGGTGTCACCAACCATAAAGACAATGGTATTCTCAGTCTACCAGTACTATTTCAAGGGTTCTATCTACAATTGTGTCATTTTCTTTTTTTGCTTACTATAAACTTGGTGTTAACACCAGCCTTTTCTCAAACTGAATGTGTTTTGCTTAAAATTTTCTAAGAAGTGATTTCATACAATTGCAAAATTGAAATGACCAGGGTTGTAAAGGCAGTATATGTGGAGGCCATCCGATTTAATGAGAGGTCTAAGATAATATTCAATAAAGTGACCAGAATTGCATTTTAATATATATAGTAACAAGTAAAAGCTGACAAGTTGTGGATGAGCTGAAGTTATAATCTGCCAGATCCCATAAACAATCACTGTACACAGCACAGATTAGCTACAGGAAAACAATTTGAGAGTATGAAAAAGCCGTCATCTTTTAACTTTCTGGTCCTGTGGATTTCAAAGCCTGGTAAATTAGTTTTTCACGGATAGTTAAGGGGTAAATTACTACAAAGTCCTAATTAAAGGATTTCAAAAATGTGCTTGGAACATAGTGGGGCTCAATAAATATTTAATCAATGAATTAAAGAAATAATGAATTTGTTTTACTGTAGTGTGCTGATAGAAAACAGGGATGCAATTATGATTATAGAATTTTCTATCTTGCAATTTGTCTTTAAATGTTAATTAACATGAACACTTGTGAGTTATCTACCAAATCTGAACTATACTGCACATTATTAAGTCAGGCTAAACATTTCCAGCAACTACTTATTTTGGCTGCTAACGTGTCAAGTTGCTGCAATAATCAGTAGCGAGAAAATTAGAGCCAAGTAAGGTCAGAATCCCCAAGCTATTGTTTGGATGGAATTTAGCCTATCATACTACCCTGAGAGAGTATTTATTCGTTGGCTTAGGGAAGGCAGGCCTAAGGTTTTCCAACTTACAGATGTTCAAAGATAATAACTGTAATTAGGACAATTTTTAGGATCAGGACTGTGTTCTAGTGCTTTCATAGCAGATGAATGAGCGAAGGGATAGCCACTTAATTGGAAGGAAGAGAAAGAAACTTTTAGAGATTTCCTGGAAGTAATAAAAATTCTTATAACCCTCATAAGTTTCAAGTATTCTCTCTATTTTAAGATAGACCCATTCCTCCCCTTCCCCTAAAAGGGGGCAGAAAGACGAACCTCACCCTCTGCACACACCTGATTTTTAGTCTATATTGGACCATAACACCACTCACATGATCTCCAGTAGTTAAGTGCACAGAAAGTTAACATAGGCCAATCATGTCAAAGAATGTAGTCTCTTAGAGAATCTGGTTCAGAAAGTTAAGTAATTTTACATTACTCATATGGTTTAGTAATACTTGGACCCCGAATTGAATTTGTTGAATAATATGTTTTAAAAAGTGCACAGCTTGGGGACTAGCTGGGATTTGGGCAGTAAGTTTTATATATATATAGGCTGATATTCATCGGTTTCCAAAGAGATAGGTTATCTGGGCCTTGAGGAATTTCTTTTTGTTTGCTAATACATTGTATTCATCTAGGAGGTTTAAGGGATTGTCAAGGAAAGAAGTCTTCACCTTAACAAGTTAGAAATGTAGATCTGCAGGTGTAGATTAAATTTAATCAAGGAAGCCTTAGCAACATCTGGGAATCGATATATGTAGTAAAGCCACTGCTCATCAGAAGTGCCAACATCATCATTTTATAACCCAAAAGAACAGAACAGCCTCTTGATCATGTAAAATGCTAACTGACCTTCACACTAGCTACACATCCTGTTGGACAGTATGCTACTCATTCCAATCTATGTTTCTTTAGACTAGCCAGTCACACAGAGGAAATAAAGTAATTTAGCAGACTCTTTGAGATCACTTTACAAAATTTAGTCTCAAAAAATCACTTAATTATTTACTTAGAGGTACAGGCTCTTCATTCCTACCTTCTCTTTTGATGATTTAAGCTGTATACACATTACTGCTAGATTGACTTTTCAAACAGAACCCTAATTACATTATTCTACTCCCCACAGTTTCACATCTATCCATTATCTGCCAAAGCAAGTGCAGAGTATAGCCTGGCATTCAATGATTTCCACAAAAATAGCCCCAACATACTCTTCCCAATTTACTTCCTCCTAGTGCCCCGACCAATACACAGACAGCTACAAGCCCAGTCTTCCAGCAGGCCTAGATTATTAGGCAACTGTGGCCCCCAAAGTACTGGAGGAGAAAATAGCCAGTTCCCAGCTTCAGCTCTAACAGAGAGGTTGGGAAGTGAACGCTGCTCTAGTACCTCTCTGAAACAGACTTGATCTAGTATGCTCTTGTTTAAAATCATCAGAGTGAGCTTTTTATAAATCTAGGATCCACGGGCCAGAATGTGGCTAGAATTTAAGGGGTCCACGGACTTAGACTGGGAAATAAAACTTTATTTTTATTTTCAATAATCTCTAGGAGCAATTTGGCATTTTCTTCAATAAACATTGGCGATAACCCAGAATAATATCAGCAGTCCTTTTGTCTTCTGTCATCAATAGAAAATAGGATATTTTCACATCATATTAAAGTTATTGCAGATAACTCAAAATATAATTTATACTTATCATTTTGGACTTACACAAGGAGACCTGCTCCCAGATGGTATTTATTGCACAAAGAGGGAACATATATAATTACATCACATGCTTGTTTTAATATTTTTAAAACTTTGAAAAAAAATTGGTTTCATTCATTGCCATGTGTTTTATTTTATACATTTAAAAACATTCAGAGATAGGGGCCACAGGCCGGGCTGTCAAAGAAGTCCACGGCATGGAAGAGGTTCTTTTCTTTTTATCTCTGTTATTTGTACCTATTAATGGATTATAGTATATAAAGTCAATGTTCTAGCATGGGACTCAAGGCGACATTTTATCATCTTTATCTCTGCCCCGCCCCTTTTCTCCACACTGTGCTCTAGTCACACCACACAACCCGACTCTTATCTGGAGGCAGAAAGACAGGTTTTTGGATTAACCCTAGTTAGTAGATAGTAGTCAAGCTCTGGCTTGGGCTTTGCCTTTACAGCCCTTCTCTGCCTGTCAAGTGAATTCTTCTTTTAAAGGTTTGTTTTCCCTAATACTTATAAAATCCTAGTGGGGCTGTATCTTAAATATCTTTTAAGAATATAAAAAAATGTTTACTGATTTTAGTAGAAGGGAGAGAAAAAGAGAGGGAGAAAAACATTGATGTGAGAGAGAAACATCAATTGGTTGCCCCCCTATATGAGCTCTGATGGGGACTGAACTTGCAACCTAGGTATGTGCCCTGACCAGGGATCTAACCTGTAACCTTTTGGTTTACAGGAGTATGCGCCAACCAACTGAGCCACACTGGCCAGGGCCTTCAATATCTTTATATCTCATTCCTAATTTAAATGATTGGTGAAATGTATAATTGGCAAGGCACTGTGTGTAGAAATCTCCAGGGGAACCAAGTTAGTCTTTGCATTTCATAAAATGGCTCAGCTCTGACCTTTGTAGGGATAAAAACGAGGATGATCTTGAGCTCTAAGGCTGGATCCTCAGCTAATAAACTGTGAATGGAGGGGAAAGGGAGAGGAAGAAAGCTGTAATGAGGGGACCTGATTAAAATTAAGCGATGGAACTGTGCTGAAGGGAAAGGCAGGAAGGGCTTCTTCCATTTCCCAGAGCAGTTATTCTGAACTTTCATCACTGTTGAAGCTTCTTACTGCATCCTCAACTCTCTCTCATCAAATGACTCCCATTCTAGCCCTGGCGGGTGTAGCTCAGTGGATTGAGCCTGGGCTGTGAACCAAAGGGTCGCCAGTGTGACTCCCAGTCAGGTCACATGCCTGGGTTGTGGGCCAGGTCCCCAGTGGGTGGTGCATGAGAGACAACTACACATCGATGTTTCTCTCCCTCTCGTTCTCCTTCCCTGCCCCTCTCTCTAAAAATAACTAAGTAAAATCTTAAAAAAAAAATTTGCAAAAAAAAAAAATGACTTCCATTCTAATGTCACAGAGCCAATTTCATACCTTCCTAAGGGTCCTTCCCTGCTTCCCATCCTTTTCCTTTTCTCTAGCTTAGTGGTTCTCAACCCTCAGCATTCGTCACCTCAGGAGAGAACACGGATGTTTGGACTCCAGAGTTTGTTTACTTGGTTTTGGGTGGAGCGACAACATTGATTTTATTTTTTACTTTATTTTTAAAAATTGATTTAACAGGGAGACAGCGAAACATTGATTTGCTGTTCCACTTACTGGTTGCTTCCTAGGATTGAACTCACAACCTTGGCGAATGGGGACGACGCTCTAATCCACTGAGTCCTTGGTGAAGGCCTGATGTTATTTTATTTTTTAAAGCTTCCCAGATGATTCTAACATGCTACAAGGCTGAGTTTCCTTGGTGCTCTTGATCCTATACATTAGACATCCTCAACCCATGAAGTCTCCACTTTTTGGTTTCATGGTACACTAAGAGTCTCCTGTCTTTAAAGAACATATACTTGCAGCCCATATTCTCAGTCTTCATCCTTTTCACACTTTTTAACGATGCTTCCTTAAAGTGTAAGCTACACCAGTATAGTTTCCACCGGCTATTCCTCTTCTTACTGTTCCGGACCAGTACTACCCTGCTTTTGTGCCTGTCACTTTTCCTCCTCCTCGCTCCCATTTGTTTGACCAGCTGCTGCTCACTATCGTTCTAACACGGTACGAGTGGCCCAAAGGTCGCCCTGGAAAGGGTCTCCTCGTGTCCTTCTACACAGTTGAGGGCCTCCCTTCTAGGAGTATGCTGTGCTTTTTTTCTATTATAATTTTACTGCCAGTGCAGAATCTCTCATCGTCTTCCACATTACACAGCACTTCAGGAAGCGGAGGCTATTTCATTCGTTTCTGACTTTCTCCAATCCAAGGCACGGAATGCGCTCAGGGAAAAGTCAGAAAAATGGATGGAAAGGAGGACTAAGAAACGCAGATCGGGGGCGGGGAGAGCAGGAGGGAGGGGGCGTGTTGTGAAAAGGGGCGGGGGCTAAGAAGGGCCGCGCTGAGAACCGTGCGCCAGAATTGGGGAGGGGACATGGATGTCCTAGCTCTGCGTGGGCAGCAAAACGGTTCCCTGCCGGGATACACTGATCTACAAACCGAAGTCGGCAGGCGGGCGGTTTCTTACCTGCCTGGCGCCCCACCACCTCCACCAGCCTTCAGGAACCTCTGTATTGGCCGGAAAGCGAGAGCTATGGTCGCAAACCCGGAGTTTTCTACCCCAATCTTGCGACATTACTCTCCAGTAGAGGGAGAATCTAAGGCAGAGAGCTCCCAGCTCTGCCGTAAGGTGAGGAAACAAGTTTGGGCGGGGCCGCCCGGGGCGGACGGAACGGGGTGTGCCCGCGCAAGCGCACACTCTACCCCCTGAGAGCGTCACGTGCAGGCGGGCGGACTCCCGCAGGCGGCAGGGGGCGTGGGAGGTAAGTGCGCGCGCGCCTGCTCGTCTGCCGCCAGAGTCGCGCGGGGCGGGGCCGCGTGCGCGGATTCGGGGGCGCGCGGGCCGGGAGCCGACTGAGGACCCGGCGGCGGTGGATGGTAGCTGCTCAGCGTCCAGCCGGGACCTCGAGGGCTGGTGGCGCAGGCATCCGCGACACCGGCAGAGGCGGCTACAGCGGTGGAGGCAGAGGTCCAGCGCGTGCTCTCTGGGCGGGGTGCGGCGGGGGATGTGCCTGCCCAGGCCGGGCGGAGTCTCTCTGACAGGGCGGGGGATGCGCGGCGCCCGCTCTCCCGGACCCTGAGGCTGCTGGGCCCACCCTCGCGGAGTCGTCCGACCCTCGCTGGCCTTGGCCTCGGCTCTCTCCTCCGGTCTCACCCTGGGGCCGACGGTGGGAGGCGGCTTCCGCCGGAGAGTAGGGGCTGTGGTGGCCACCGCGGCGAAGCCCGAGGTAAGACCCGCCCTAGCCGCCCAGCGGCCCCGCCGTCCGGCCCGGCCCACGTCTCAGTCTCGCTTTCGGGCTCTGGCGGGGCCACCCGGCTCCGCCCCAGCGGAGACGCCCCACGAACGGGTCTGCCCTGGAGCCTCCCGACTCGGGATCGCTGCGCCGGGTCCCCGGTAGACCCCACCCATCGTATCTCCATTGGCCGGACACCATTTCGGCCTTCCAGCCGCCCCGGCGCTTGTCCCGGGCCCCCCACCTCCAGCGCCCCCCTGAGAACCCTCCTCGGACTTCCAGGCTCTTAATGGAGCCTCCAGACTACGTTACATTCTCCCGTGAGCTTACTGGACCGCAGTTCCTCCGAGAGCCAGGGACGGCCGCCCCCAACCATTGCGACCCCAGCCCCGAGCAGACCCGCCGCTGTCCACCCTCTCGGAGAGGGCCGCCCCTTCCCAGGTCGCTCTCTTCCCGGCCGGCTGTGCTGTCGGGTGGTCCCTTCCGTGATGCTCTTCCCTCCCGGCGGATCTGGTGTCAGCCCCTCTTCAGACACTCCAGACACTCCCCTGCCCCACCCCTCTCCCCCAGACCTCTGTTAGGCGGGTCTTGTCCTCCTTCTTCCCGGTCGTGATTCTTCGGTTGAAAGGACTTGGCCGTGAAATGGTGAAGGGACGTTTGCTTGTCCTGCTGCTGTGTTCTCCCCAGTTGGCTTTCAGGGGACCGGCCGACCCCCATGTCTGAAGGGTTTAGTCTGGCGGCCATGTGTGTGGAAGTCCAGGGCAGGGGGTGTGCGCTCTTGGAAGGTCACACAGCCCGCTCCTCGTCCCGTGTCGTCTGGAGAACGTGTGAGGTGGTCCAGGGCTGACATTCTGGGGACCTCCATGAGGGTTAAGTCACACACCTCGAAGTGGTGGATGTGACTGTGTCTCCACGTAGTAGCGTTCGCTTCCTCTCGCGGACTTTACAGGCCTCGTGCACTGCTCTAGAAGGATACTGGAGACTAGTTTTTTGGTCTGCTGTGTTTGAATTTGCTGGAAAAGTAAGATTTGTAACTTTCGTCAATCCCTAAAGATTTAATGTCAGTTAGTAAATTTATGCTACTTGGTGCTGCTGTCTTGCTTTTCCAATGAGCAAGTACGATTATCATGCCGTGTTCATTGGTGTTCACCAGCAGCCTTGTCAGCAGCAGTAAAATATGGAATAAAATAAATGGAATAAAATGGTTGTTGAACTCCTGAGCTGTCAAGGAGGAAAGGTGATGTTACACCAAATGATCAGTGCGTAATTTTAACGTTGTTACAAGAATGAAGTGTAGAGAGGTTTTAGTAGTCAGTACAGTTAACATTTTTATTTTGTGTGGAACCGGAGAGGAAAAATCATATTTAAAACTATAGATAATAACTGGACATAACATAAAGCTCAAAGGGGTCAAAAGAATATGCAGTAAAAAGTTTCTTATCCTCCAACCACCCACTTTTACCCTTTAGAGACAATCACTACTTCCATATTGGTGTGTGCCCTTCCTGTGATATTTCTAGCATATACAAGCCTACATGTTTTTATTCTTAAAACACTCTAAAACATACTGGACACTCTGTTTATAGCTTTTTATCCCTGCTTAATAGTAGATCTTACAGATAATTCAACAACGTGACATAGAGTAGTGCCTTATTTACTGGCTGGATGGTAGTGTTCCATTTTGGTGGTCTTGAGGTAGTTCCAGTTTTTGCTTTTACAAACAGTGCTACATGCTTTGCTTTTAAATGTATCAGCAGTTATATGTATGCTTTAAGTCTATTTCAGGATTTGAAAACATTTTCTGATGATTCTTTTGTGCTGAACCTACAAAAAAAGATGTAACTAAAGTAAATGTCATTGATCTGCTGAACCTCTATGGAGTGACTGACTAGCTTTGATGGAGATTATAATATTTCTCAAATAAGTTATTAAAGGATTTAAAGTAGGGGACTGAAATGATCAGAATTGTATTTTTAAAAGGTCACTGGCTGCAGTGAAGAGGGTGGATTGAAGTGTAGATCAAAACTAAAGTCAGGAATATCAGGAGGGCAATCCAGGCAAATGATAGTGGGTCTGGATTTGGGTATTAAGAGTAGACAAGACGTGATGATTTCAGTGGATTTGGGATTAGGGAGAGGGTTCCTTGAAGGTAAGATCTAGCTTGTGCCTTACACTGAGGTGGAGATTGATATGAAGAAGGAGTAGAATTTTTACTTTTGTCAAGAAAGAAGAATTCAATTTGTGACATGTTGAGTTTGAGTGATGATACTTTTGTCAGATGTAGATGGCCAGTAGGCAGCTGGATTTGTGGGTTAAGCATTTTATCAAGTTCTGAGTGCACAGAAATGGGTTTTGGGGGCAAAGGGTATAGATGAGAGGAGAAAAGATTGTGGGACGGAAACCCGACACTTACAGTACTGGTGAAGTTGAATATCTGAGTAGTAAATTATGTGATGAAGTTTTTAAAAAAAGTCTTGTTATAGTTTAAATATCAGGAGTGAAGTTCACTGCCTAACATGTGACTTACTCATGTTTTTTCCCCCTTCGTTATCATTAGTGGTGTACAATTCATGAGGAAAATGGAGTAAACTTGGATTTCTTTCTCTTAATTTATGTTTATTTTTTAAGTAGACTTTTTACATTTATTTTGAAAATTTCATTTTTCAATTACAGTTGACATTCAGTCATATAATTTACAAAGTGATCCCTCCGATAAGTCTAGTACCCACCTGGCACCATACATAGTTATTGCAATATTGACTTTATTCCCCATGCTGTATATCACCTCTCCTTGATTATTTTGTAAGTACCTATTTGAACTTCTTAATCCCTTCACCTTTTTCACTCATCCTCCCAACCTCTCTCCCCACTGGCAACCATCAGTTTGTTCTCTGTAGCTATGAGTCTGTTTATGTTTTGTTTGTTTATTTTGCTATTTAGATTCCACATATAAGTGACATCATATGGTGTTTGTCTTTCTCTGACTTATTTCACTTAGCGTAATACCCTCTAGGTCTGTTCATGCTGTCATAAATGGTAAGATTTCATTCTTTTTTATGGTGAAGTAATATTCCATTGTGTATATGTACTGCCACTTATTTATCCACATCTTGGCTATGGTAAATAACACTGCAATGAACATAGGGGAGCATATATGTTTTCAAACTAGTGTTTTGGTTTTCTTTGAATATATATACCCAGAAGTGGAATTGCTGGATCATAAGGCAGTTCCATTTTAAATTTTTTTGAGGACCGTTCATACCGTTTTATGTTGTGGCTGTGCCAGTCTGCATTTCTACCAACAGTGCAGAAGGGTTCTCTTTTAACCACTTTCTCACCAACACTTGTTTGCTGATTTATTGCTGATAGCCATTCTGATAGGTGTGAGGTTATATCTCATTGTAGTTTTAATTTGCATTTCTCTGAAGATTAGTGACATTGAGCATCTTTTTTTCTTTTTATAGTTGTCCCATCCTCCACCCTTATTTCCCTCTGCCCTGTATACCCTCTCCAACCTGCATTCCTCCTTTAGTTCATGTCAGTGTATCATACATATAAGTTCTTTGGCTTCTACATTTCCTATACTATTCTTAATCTCTCCCTGTTTGTTTTGTACCCACCATCCATGCTACCTATTCTCTGTACCTTTTCATCTCCCTCCCCCTCCCACTGCCTTGCTGATAACCCTTCATGTGATCTCTATTTCTGTGATTCTGTTCCTGTTCTAGTTGTTTGCTTAGTTTATGTTTTTGTTGTTTTTTAGGTTTGGTTGTTAATAACTGTGAGTTTGTTGTCATTTTACTGTTCATAGTTTTG
>VMDR010033789.1:0-11255 GCA_007922815.1 Macrotus californicus
AAAGTTTAAATTCAGACAGGCCTAAGATCAGACTCAGCCAATTCTTTGCCAGATAACCTTAGACAATTTTCTTAAATTCTTGAATTTCAGTTTCCTTACCTGTAAAATAAAGATACTAACCAATAATAGGATGGAATATGATAATATATGCACAGTGCTTAAATCAGTATTTGGTACTAATCATTCCTTCATAAATGGAGATATTAATCAAATCTCACCTCTTTTTTTTAAGAATGCAGATTATTTATTTCAATTATCTTAGAATATCTGTGGTATATGTTACTTTGGTGAAGTAATTTATAGTCCTTTAAAATAAAATTTAGCATGTAAAAAAACAACAACAAAAGTTTATGTGGAGGATGAGAGAATCCAGACTTTATATATTTGTAGATATATCACATAAAATTACTTTGTTCAGGCCCTGGCAGGTGTGGCTCAATTGGTTGAAGCATTGCCCTATGCACCCAAAGGTGGGTTCAATTCCCAGGATGTGTGAGGGAGGCAGCCAATCGGTGCTTTATTCTCACATCAATGTTTCTCTCCCTCTCTTCCTCTCTCTAAAAGCAGTGAAAAAATATCCTTCAGTGAGGATAATTTTTTTTAAATTACTTTGTTCAGGCTTATGAATTTTGGGACCTTGCTACAAAGGATTTATTTTGCTTACACATATATTTCTTCCCATATATGGACATATATGGATATATATGTCCTGTCCCAGACAATTTTAGATCACAGCCACAACAATTAAGTAAATTCAGATTCCCCCCCAACTCCTCTACCTCAAGTGTATTAGAAAAAGATTTTGAGACCTAAACAATAAAGATTAGTTATCAACACAGTAAAAACTCAAAAGATAATTGTCAGTCTTCTATTTCATACTGATTGTCATAACATTGCCATGTGATTTATCATAAGAATTAAATTTAGATGCTACATTTAGTTTTGTCCTTAGAAATATCTCTTTGTCAACCAAAAGGAACTCCTAATTTTACAAACATTGTTTCAGGGGTATTTTCAGAGTAAAATAGTTACTCAGTTATTTAGAATCCGGGCAATGAGTGAAAGTGAAGAATTAATGATAGAAAAGCATTCTTGGTGCTTTAGGTATCCCTGTAGAGAAAGGGCTAATGATCAACTAAAAAGGTATTTGCATCTGTGGTATGACCTCTGCTCAAAGTTCCAGTTATCTCACTTTTCCACACAGCCTTCCTGTCTTCTCAGGTTCATCCCATTTTCTATATCAAGCCACACTCAGCCTGGCTGGTGATCACAAGTAGAGATTGCCAATTGTTTTAGTAAAGTTTCCTCTGTGCCAGCAGAAGCTTTTTAGATGTGGAATCTTCCTCCTCAGTCACACTTAACTTATGCAACCAATATTATTAAAACGGGGAGCATTTGGCAAGGCAAACATATTGTAAAATTTGTTTTAGTGCCTTGACTCATGAGTGGCTTTTAGGAGCTCAGAGGTGAAGCTTTTTATTGGTCTTTACTCTAGTGCTCCAAGAGTGTAGAGTGTTTAAGGAGAGGTCAAACACACGAATTCAAGCATTAGATAAAGCTCCTTGGAAACCTGATTCAAACTCTCTAGCTAAAATTCTTTATACTTTCTTTATGGAAAGTAATAGTAACTACCTTGTAGGATTATTGTGAGAAGTAAACAAAATATCCATTTAAGGCACTTAACACAATGCCTGGCGGTTGTTACTTATTATGAGAGTATCACATATACGAGGTCTGTCTGGAAAATGTCCAGCCATTGTTAATATAATAAGAACGGTTTGTGCAATATCCATGTAACCTGGCAGCCAAGCAGAGTGGACTGGAATGCATGTGTGTGAACAATGACGACTTCACTGTACTAGTCAGTGCGGGCAGTACATGCTGTTGAGTGAGCATGTGTACTATGTGGCTGTTGCATTCAGAATGACTGAGCAGAGGAGTTCTGGCCAAGATGGAGGCATAGGGAGAAACCCTCCACTTCCTCGCACAACCAAAAGGAGAATAACAACCAATCTAAATTCAATAAACAACCAGAAGCGCCAGAAAATCAAACTGCATGGAACTCCAACAACCAAGGAATTAAAGAAGAAAAAAAAAAAACAGAACAACCAGACCAGTGCACGCCAAGACAAAGAAATATGGCCCAAATGAAAGAACTGAGCAAAACTTCAGAAAGAGAGCTAAGTGATGAGGAGATAGCCAGCCTATCTGATGGAGAATTTAAATCCCTGGTAATCAAAATGCTCACAGATCTGATTGAGCTTGGTCAAAAAATGAAAAAACAAATGAAAGATACCCAAAATGAAATAAAGCAAAATATTCAGGGAACCAACAGTGACAGGAAGGAAGCCAGGACTCAAAGCAATGATTTGGAACAAAAGGGAAAAATAAATATCCATCTGGAACAGAATGAAGATATAAAAATTCAAAAAAGTGAAGAGAGACTTAGGAACCTCCAGGACAACCTGAAACATTCCAATATCTGAATTATAGGGGTGCCAGAAGGAGGACAACAGCAAGAAATTGAAAACTTATTTGAACAAATAATGAAGGAAAACTTCCCCAATCTGGGGAAGGAAATAGACTTCCAGGAAGCCCAGAGAGTCCCAAAGAAGCTGGACCCAAAGAGGAACACATCAAGACACATCATCATTAAGTTACCTAAGATTAAAGATAAGGAGAGAATCTTAAAAGCAGCAAGAGAAAAGGAGAAAGTTACCTACAAAGGAGTTCCCATAGGGCTATGAGCTGATTTCTCAAAAGAAACCTTGCAGGCAAGAAGGGGCTGGAAAGAAGTATTCCAAGTCATGAAAGACAAGGACCTACAACCAAGATTACTCTATCCAGCAAAACTATCATTTAGAATGGAAGGGCAGGTAAAGTGCTTCCCTGGTAAGGTCAAGGAGTTCATCATCACCAAGCCGTTTATTATATGAAATGTTAAAGGGACATATCTAAGAAAAGGAAGATAAAAAATATGAATAGTAAAATGACAACAAACTCACAGCTATCAACAAATGAACCTGAAAGAAAAGAAAAACAATGAAAACAAAAACTAAGCAAACAATTAGAACAGGAACAGAATCAGATAAATGGACATCACATGGAGGGGTTTCAGTGGGGAGAGGGAAGGGAGGAATGGGGGGGAAAGGTACAGGGAAGAAGAAGCATAATTAGTAGGAGTAAAGTAGATGGGGAGAGATCAAAAATGATATAGGAAACAGAGAACTCAAAGAACTTATATGTACAATCCATAGACATGAACTAAGGCAGGGGATGCTGGAGGGTTGGGGAGCAGGGTGGAGGGAGAATAAAGGGGGAAAAATTGGGAAAACTGTAACAGCATAATCAATAAAAAATACTCTTAAAAAATGACTGAGCAAGTAGAGCAATGAGTCTGCATCAAATTTTGCGTTAAGCTTGAACATTGCTCAGCGGAAACTATTCAGATGATTCAGAAGGCTTTCAGGGATGAGTGCAGTGCAAATAAAAGTGTGGCACTAATGTTTCAAAGATGGTTGAGAATCTGTTGAAAGTGATCCATGTTCTGGAAGGCCTGCAACAAGCAAAACACATGAGAATGTTGAATGTGTATGGGCTGCAAGCAACAAAAATCAGCAACTGACAGTGCAAGAACCAGAAGCTGATCTGGGGATTCCAAAAACTACTGTGTCCAAGATTTTGACAGAGGATCTTGGCATGAAATGTGTTGTGGCAAAATTCATTCTGCAGCTTCTGCTACCAGAGCAGACGAACATCGTGCTGCAGTTGGGAGGGTTATGTGAGGTCACGAGGTGCCTACTTTGAAAGGGACTGAGCCATCATTGTCCTATGTACAATGTTTCTTGTATCTTGTATCTTCTTCAATAAATGTCTCTATTTTTCATAGTACATGGCTGGACACTTTCTGGCCAGACCTTGTGTGGTGCTTTCCAGAGAAAAAGCCTTACCTGAATCAATCTTTCCAAATGACAGAGGTGCAAAGAGCTTCCTTAGGAAAAGAGAGAGAAAAAGGTTAATCCTTTCTGAAAAATGAATATTTGCATAGGCTTCAGATATTAAATAAGGTAAAAGATGATGACCTAAAGGATACTAGGAGGTAGTGGTTATTCAGGAGGTCTGAATGGAATGGAAGATACAAGAGATACAGGCCCAGAATGCAGACATTCATAGGAAGGTTCTGGGAATACTTTTCAGTGAAGTGGAAAGCACAGAATGAGACAGAGACCAGATCAGGTACTAAAAGAGGCTGGTGTTTTGTTTTGTTATTTGACTTGTATGTGAGAGAAGGAGTTTTTTGTTTGATTTTAATTTTTTCAGTTTGAACTAATTAGCAGCAATCAGGAAAATATGAAAAGAGGGGGTAGGGGATAGGGGGTAGGAAAAAACAAGAGGTGGTAAGCACCAGAAGGGAGTGAGGATGAGAAAATTGTATAACTGAAATCTGGATAATTTAAGATAGAGGCTTTCGGAGTCTGGTGTCCAGATATTCTGCTTGTAACTAGCACACAGAGGCAGGTAGGACTGGTAATTGAACTTCTTTTTACTTTTACTGCAAAAGTCACAAACAAGTACGTATTTGGCTCTAAATTTAGGAATAACAATAGTTTCCATCCTTTTCCATCCTGACCAAAGGACCTTTGATCCATCATTTAACTTCTGTGCAAATATTGCCAACCTGCTTAATGGAAATGTTTTGAAAGAGTTGGGTGTTTGGGGTAGAATAAATGTTAGGGGGGAAAATGTCATGATGTTGAACTTTTAGGGCTCTTTTACAGCTTGGTTAGTTTCTCTATCAGCAGTTCATTCTCTAGGAGCAAGTTAGGTACCAGTACTCTGGGAATCTTCCCAAATTGTTTCAGACTACTTGACTCCTTCATTGTATTTAAGAAAAAAATTTACTACTGGTTCCCCAGAACATTTATTTGTTGTATATGTTTGTTAGGTACTAAGCAGTTATTGACTCCCACAATTTTCATTCCTATTTTAAACATGAGAAAGTTGAGGTAGAAGGGGTGGTTATTTAAGTAATCCTAGTCTCACAAATGAACAGAGATTTGTTCTATGATTTCAGTCCCACAGCAAATATAATAAATACACTTTCGGTGCACAGTAAAAGGGTATTTGGGATGTCAGGAAATTTCACAGTCAATTTCAAGCCCAGACCTACGCTCAGCCTCCAACACCCTCATTTAAGAAGGAAAGTCTCTCTAAGCACCTGTAAACTCTTCTAAAGTCTGAGCGTTCATCTGAGACACTCATCCTGATTTTACCCCTGGACTTCATTATTACTGGGTTATAGCAGTAGGGCAAGTGGAAATTATGTAGCTAAGTAGCACCCCAAATTAAATACCTGAAAACAAGAATGACACCAGTTATCAAAGCTCATTTCCAAGACATTGTTAAAACCCATCAGGCCTTATTATAAAAGCAGACCGAGAAGCAGTACCTTGTTTATAATCCAAGTAATAGCATATGGGGGAGCACTGGTTTATAAAAATGATGGCACATCATTTCAGAGTAGCTCAGGGCCTATTTTGACCTCAAAAGGTTTATAAACATGGTTTAAGAGTAGCAACACTGGAACTAGATCCAGTCTCCAGAATCCCCTTCCAGTATGCTTTCCATTACAGCAAGGGAAGCTGCCTGATACGGAGAGGTGGAAGGATAGATTAAAAATTATTCAGAATCTCCATAGTACAAATGTTCTGGGGAGAGTTTTGGCTCCTTCAGTTAACAATACTGAAGACAAATGGGGATTTGTCTGTATGTGCTGGCTGATTGACCGGGAGATGTCCTGCCCTTGAAACCATTAAAAGATCATAGGAAAAGTCTGTCTTGGGGGTTCAGATGAATTATCTTCAAGGCAGAAGATTAGAAGATGTCACATAGATTTGCAATGAGATAAACTGTTGGCCCTTTAGTTTAACACCCACAAGCTCCCCTAATCTATTACTACCATTACCGTCCTCGTTTTCCCCTTTTGTTTAAACAGAGCTTGTTGGAACAAAGGTGTTTTCTGTTTTATTTCTCAGGTTGTAGTTTCTCGATCGGGATCATCAACCCCTCATGTGAACTTTCGCCTGGATTCCCACCCTGTGTCTCCAGAAGCAGTTGTGGAGCACCCATTAAACCAAAATGGCTACACACTGGTTGTCACCGGGAAGAAGGTAAGCCCTGTTACCGCACCAAAGAAGTGCCATGGACGCGGTTCTTCCTGAGTGGGTATTTGTAAGCAGTGTCATGTTTCCTTTTTAACTTCTCTCTTTGTCTTGTCAAGTTCTTTCTTGAGTATTTCAGAGATCTTCTGAAATCAAGTTAAATTTTTATCCAGGGAAAATAAGACCTAAGGGAAGTCCTTTCCGTAATGTGTACTTTTCCTTTTGTCCTATATTTCTCAATGAGAAAAACAAACATGCTGAGTTAGTATTATAGTCCTAAAGGAAGAACTCTGGTGCAGGTGGATTGATCCTAAAAATGCGTATTGGAATCTGACACCAGCCAATAACCCCTTTTCTCTGAGAGTAGGAGGTGCATCTTGATGCCAGAATAATATGTAAACTTACTTAGATTTCCCAGCGGTTCAATGTGTTTTCCAGCTGCTTAAATTATACTCTCTTGTTATTTTCCTACCCTCTTGAGGTAGGAAAACAAGAGGTGTACTGTCTCAAACACAGCAAAATATCTCTACTAAATGGAACCTCCAGCATTACATAATGTTTATGTTTGCTGGATACTCATGGTAACTTCTATCACATACATGCCTACAGTAGAGAGATGAGAGGAATTTGATTGTTTTTCACTTTAATCACCTAATAATTATTACATGATTTGCACACACAGATGTGATAACTATAGTAGACTAAAATTATATTTACATGTATCTTTGATGTATTCAATTTTTATTTAACAAACAAACTTTCTGGAAGCTCTTTCCATCACTTCTCTTTACAGATCACCAAGATCCCGCTGAACGGCCTGGGCTGTGAACATTTCCAGTCCTGCAGTCAGTGCCTCTCTGCCCCTCCCTTTGTACAGTGTGGCTGGTGCCACAACAAATGTGTACGATTGGAGAAGTGCCCCAGTGGAGCATGGACTCAAGAGATCTGCCATCCTATAATCTATGAGGTAGTAATCTCTGATAACTATCAATATGTTTTTTTGGTAAACATAAATCCCACTAATGAAAAAAAATCCCAAAGTCAATTTACTCATTTATCTATGAGAAATCATCCAAAGCACCATCTTCCTCCACGTTCTTTCTTTAGGGTGGCATTTGGACACGTCCCCTGAGTCCTACACCTAAAGTGCTTACTTCACACTCACCGAGATTGTCTCTTTGCACAGTGGCTCTCTCTCAGTGCTGTGTGAATAAGCTCCCCATTTCCTCACACTGGGACCTCTTCCCTCCTGATTTCTGCATTCTCTGAGTCCTCACCATCTACTTTATCTGCCAGCTGCCTAGATGTGAGCCTCTACCATACACAGAGATCTGCTCATGGTCTAACCCAGAACTCTACAATGAACCATTCAAGCTAGAGATCACAGCCATGCTGGGGCAAACAGGACAGGTTTCTTCCTGTCTGACTCCAGAGATGGTGGCCACATCTCATCACAGATGAGATTAGAGATTACTTCCCAGGGCAAGTAGATGGTCAATACTCATGGGTGGCTGTTCACCTTCTCTCCAAGTTCCTGGAAAAACCATAAAGGTGTAGTTGATGACTATACTAAAATCTAGACTGTGTGAGCCATTTCATTCTTTAATTTATTCCAAAAATATTTGAGTGCATGCTACACAGCAGGCATACTTCTAGACACTGGGGAGATATGTCTCACAACAAAAGTGCTTCTGCTCTTAGAGAACATAGCTTCTAGCAATACATTTCAACCATTCTCTCTCTGTTGCCTTACTTACATGAGATATATTTGGCACTTTGCAACTCTTCCTGGCATTTTTTAAAAATGTCTTGATCCAAACACATTTTGCTTGAAAATGTTTCCCTGATGAGGACCCGATGTATGTTTTCTCTGCCTGCATGTTGGACAGTTAGACTTTAGTAAATGGTCCCTTGTGAAAGATTCAAGTTAAAGGTCTTGGTTGCTGGTTCAAGCCCAAGTAAACAAAGTGTACGAGTCAGAACAGGAACTGCCCCCAAGTGCATGGCTGTTTTCGTTTAGTTATGGTTTGGGATTAGATTTGTACTGGGTGATTAGGTTTTAAACCAAATTATTTTCTGTTGGATGTGACACAATTATTAAGACTTAGCTTGATCAGCCAAGGAATAAACTAGGAGACAGAAAGAAGAAATTAAATCTATATACCCTTTTTTGTTATTCTTTAATGCACTTTTAAAACCACATGTAATTTTATACTTTTGTAAACATGCAGTCTTGGAAATTTGAGACACTAGAAAGCTAAGCTCAGCTATTCATGAAAAAGATATGAAGAGTGTGGTGTGTGTGTATGTGTGTGTGTGTGTGTTTGTATTTACACATGTGCGCACACACGCAGTTAAATCACAATTTCTTCTCAGAAATAGCCAAGCTATTGCTTTAAATAAAGAGCAGGTTGAGAACTTGTACAAATGAAACATTTAACTTTAACCAATGTGCTTCTTTTTATTTGTCATGGAAGATACATTAAAATGGCAAAAACAGAATAAATATTTTAGAATTTTCTGAAACCAGAAAATCCTGTTTGAATCTTCCTCCTCTCCCACCTTTCCTAATTCCAACATTCTTACTGGCAATTTTGTGTCATGCACAAGTCAGCGAGGCTTCGGCTGTGTGGTTGGAAGGAAAGTGGTGCAGCTGAGTCTGTAAATCCCTTTCGGTTCATAGTTGTTAGGACGATTTCATGCTGCACTAGAGCGTGACATTCAGCATTCTTACTGCAAAAAAAATAAGATTATTCATCTTTTTCTTATCTCTCTTAAATTCTATAGGCACAAAACCCAGCTAATGTATCAGATGTCACTTTCCGATAAATGTATGTTAACTTACTTTTCAAGATACATGATGTTCAGTAGCTGAAATTCTTTACGGTTTCACATATGAGATATTTCAGGATTGCTAGCTCATTACTTTGTTTCAAACATATTGTCTGATCTTGCACTTAAAGAGCAATGAGAAATACTTTAGAAAAGGTAACCCTTTCCCATGTATTCTGAGTTTATCAGAATAAAATTGCCATATTTTGTAGGATTGAATTCAGTCTCAGTGAGACAATAAAACAGTTTCTTAATTAATAAGAAGACTCAGATAAGAAGTGGTAGTTTAGGGGGGGACAGGTCATGCAGTCAGTACACTGTCACCAGTATATTTGTGACTTTTTTCCTGCTGAAGAGGCAAATTTTAATCTTCCAAAGTTTGTTGCTGTTGTTTTCCTATATATTCCTCACCTGGTTTTCTTTATTGTTAATAGCTTACATAACTATGGTATGTTGCAAATTTTAATTTTCCAAGATTTTTTGTTGTTGTTTCTAGCTTTCTCATGTATTATCTTGATGGGTTTTAAAAACATGATCATTTAAATCACTTTCACCTGTGAAAGGACTATAGCTCCTTTTGTAGCTATTTCTCGCCTGTTCAGACAGGTGGGAGACCCAGCCTCTGAGGCTTTATGCCGTACACTCATTTCCTTCCCACAGAGTTTCTCTGTCCTGCAGGATAACTCAGAGTTTGCCAGCCCATTGTTGGTTCTATCCAAGGGTGTGTAGTCCAATACTGCTTCCTTCCTTTCCCCTTGGAAGAGTGAACATTACCCCATAAACTAGGGAAAATCCTCAGATGCCCACCTCTAGTATGTCAGTCTGGAGAGAAAAGCTAAGCAGAGCTGGTGTTTCAAAACCAGATTGTCTAGCCAAGTTTTTATAATACCCATTTGTATTGCACCAACTGAATACCTCTGTGTCTTTTCTCAAATCATCACCCAATCCCTTTGCCTCATATAGAAAGTCATGATGCATGTAGAGTGACAGACTTCAGTTTTTACTTAGAGAGGGGGGATCCAGCTGTGGGATCAGGCTTTAGGCAGCTGTTTTCTTGGGGGAGCCTCATTAGGAGAGGGAACAGCAGCTGTGTGAGTGTCTCAAGCTGAAGAGAGTCCAGGAGGTTGAGGTGTCTTATTCTCTCCTACTGGATTTCTAACAAAATAATCAACAGATATTTTTTTTCCTAGCAGTTCTCATTTGGCTAGACATGGACAAGGTAAGTTTTCATGAAAGGCACAACTTGTATAATGGATTTTAAGGGTAAAACAGCTACCATAAAAGCATTAAGTTAAAACTTTAAAGGGATTTGGTAAACAAGAAAAGTTAAGACTTTGGTTTGCGATTATTTGCTTGGAAAGAATGGGAATATTGGCAAATTTGAATTTTGCTAAGAGCCCTTCTAAATTGTACAAGAATCACTTATTTTCACTAACTGGCCTTAAACAAATACCTTTTCAAGTTGCTCTACAGTGGTGCTGTTTTCCCACCATTGTACTTTACAGCACAATTTACAATGTGCCCCCCAAAAGAGCATTTCCTTTCTCAATTGTCACAAAGCTGCTGGGGAGAAGCTTATTTTTAACTTGGAAATTTGTTTTGTTTTAATGGTCTTAGTCTAAGAACCGTCGTTGTCTTACAGACTTCCTAAGACCCCAATACTATCTTATTACGGTTGCCAAGGTTTTATTAATAAATATAACTTTACCTTTCACACAAGAGTAAACTTGCAATAATAAAATGAATCTATTATTTATTGAACATCGCACAGGGTGGGTGGGGGTACAATCCTAAAAATGAGATATAAAATAATGCCAAGGGAGATCGTTAGAAACATCACAACATAGAGATCACATTTGGGGCTATCTCCAGTTCTTTTTTTATCTCTTTCTAAAACAAATAATATATTGAATGTTTTAAATATTACATCACTTTTTAAAGGCTGAGTGTATCAGCTAACCAACTGGTATATATCAAATAGTGACCATATTTAAAGAAAAATCACAAATAAATAATAAATGTGAATTAACAAATAAAAGAACATAATTAATTTATTCATATGTTGCTGCCTGGCACGTGGAAGATTATTTATAAATAAATGGCAGCTACATATTGATAGTAATCTATGTATGTGTTTGATATTATGAAAGCTGCTGAGTGCAACTGAAAACACTGGGTATAAAATGAAGTATTTTTGATGTGTGACTTTCTTCTCTGGACTAGGAATATCACAGCAACAGGAGTGTAGCACACACAGCAAGG
>VMDR010033790.1:0-11253 GCA_007922815.1 Macrotus californicus
AAATATCTAACCTCCTAAATTATCTCATACATTATTATTATTTTTACTGTTATTAATAGTCGGTCCATTGAAAACAGGATCCGGTGATCTCACATGCACTGTAATTGGCTGGTATGTCTCTGTTCTGTTAAAATTAAAGCTTCCACTCTGTATTTTTCTTTGTCTTTCACAATGCATTTGTTAACCAAACAGGGTCTTCCCCTCTTTAAGTTTTACTTCACAATCTAATTGCATGTTTATGATTGCCTTACAATATCCTCAGGCCTTTTATTTTCTTGTGAATTAGCAGCTGATGGCTTGATCTGATTAGTAGTATTGATTCAGGAAGAATATCTCCATCGGGAGCTAGAAAATGACACACATGTCTTTCTTTTTTTTTGATATTAACAGTTATTGGTCACCATTAATTAAAGGTCGCTAGAGAGTCTGTTTCTTTTGTCTCATCCTCTTGCACAAATTAGCTGAAATATTTTTGGAAGAAAAAATTCCTTTCATTAAATAGTTGATTAAACGAGGGTAGATTTTATCTGAGAAAGCTAGAGATAAGAGTTGGGTTTTTTTTTTCTCTTTGTTTACCAGGCTGCAAATTAGTTTTTTTTTGTTGATTGAAATGAAATGCCACCACTGACAGATGTACAGGCAACCTCTCTGCTGGACGGCCTTGCTCTCCATAACTCATGGTCTTTCCCTCGGAATATCTGCTCTTCACATGATGCACATCTGGGAATATCTATTCCTCTCCACGAGACAGGAGATGTTTTACACGTCTCGAGCCCTCCCTTGATACCCAAGTGTAATTAACTGAAAAATTACATTTACTAGCATTGAGTCAGGCGTTGCCAAGGGACGCGGATGGGTTCCTTCTCCTCGTTTCCAGTCCAGTGTCCTTGGAACATTCTGTACGTCATTCCTGGTTGATGTACGAGGTCTGTCCAGAAAAAGCCCAGCCATTGTTAGCACAGCGAGAACGGTTTGTGTGACATAGATGTCATCAGGCAGCCAAGGGCCGCGGACTGGAATGCACACGCGTGAACAATGATGACCTCACTGGGCTACTCAGTGGGGGTGGTAGATGTCATGTAGTGAGCATGTATGCTGGGTAATCATCACATTCAAAGTCACTCAGTGGGTAGAGCCATGAATGTGCATCCAATTTTGCATGAAGTTCGAACATTCCTCCACAGAAACTATTCAGATGACTCAGAGACTGCAGCCCCGGACAACTGCTGATTGGCACCTTCATCACAAACACGTGCCTGCTCATGCATCACGTCTCATGGAGAGTTTTTTGACAAAACATCCAATCACCCAGCTGACTCAGCCCCCCTACAGCCCAGATTTGCCACCCTGTGACCTCTGGCTTTTCCCAAAGCTAAAATCACCTTTGAAATGGAAGAGATTTCAGGCTCTTGATGAGATTCAGGAAAATACGATGGGGCAGCTGATGGCAATTGGGAGAACCGTGAGGTCCCCAGGTGCCTGCTTTCAAGGGGACTGAGGCGTCATTGTCCTGTGTACAGTGTTTCTTGTATCTTGTGTCTTCTTAGCTGTTAAATTCTTAGCTGTGCATCGATTGGCCACCACCTTTCAACATAGGTGACAGGTGGTGACAGGTAGAAGGAGTAACAGTCCTTCCAAAACAACAGCGCAGAATCTGAACTATTACCATCACAGGGAATGACTCAGAAGGCCCCAATCCAGAGCGATTAACTAAAAAAATCTCTGAGGGTGGAGTAGATGCTTCATTTTTTTTTAGGGATGGGAGTGGTAAAATCCCCACAAGTGATTCTCATAGGCAGGCAGAGTTGAGCTCACTAACGAGACATTTTGGCAGATTAAAATGAAAACTCATTTCAAGCCTGCATTTCTCTGACATCCACCTGACTCACACCAACAGGGCTGGATTCTTATCCTCTGGCCACATGTCCAAGTCCCCAACTCAAACCTTAGAGGGATCACGAAGGAAGCGAGACAAAAAAAAAAAAATCCGCCACGTGAGAAAGCACCATGTATTTATGATGTGCGGTGTGCAAATTGTAAATTTTGTAACTTTAGATTTATTGAGCTGTCACGCGACGCAGGGAGCCCAAGACTCGACATCTGTTCAGCCCTACAAGGGAAAAATTCATGACATTTTCCAGGTTTGGGTCATTACGGAAATTTTGGTGGGAGACGGTTTCCGGAGTTGAGTCCAGATGGCGCCGTGGTTGGTGGATTTATTAATGTGACAGAGATATTTTTCTAACATCGTTACATCGCATGGAGTTGTCAGCGTTCATTAAGAGGAAAGACTGCCCCAAGGTTCCCTGAACACTATTAATGATTAAGTTTTTAGCGGCCATAATTAAATCCCAACATAAATCTTATGGTTAATCTAAAGAAACGGAAGATTTAAGGTTTAGAAAATCAGGTGGAAATAATTTAAGATGACAAAGTGAATTTCTATGTAGTACTGAAGGGCTTTAAAGCATGCATAGAAAAATAAGAGAAATTTCCATTAAATTGGCAGTATTGGGTGCTCCTTCTTTGAAAAAAGAAAACCACCGTCACATTTATATCAGGGTTTGATTATTTTGAGTTTACGTAAATGTTGATAATTAACCATATTCATATTTTGATCAAGGTGATAATATTAGTCCCATACAAAAAGAATACCTATAGTGAGGAATCAAAGGTTATAAAAATTATCCCCACCCTGGCCAAGTAGTTCAGTTGGTTGGAGCATCGCCCCATGCCCCAAAGGACTATGGGTTTCCTTCCTGGTCCAGGCACATACCCAAGCTGTATTTTTGATCCTCATTTGGGGCCCGTCCCAGAGACAAGAGGTTGAAGCTCCTCTCTCACATCCACGTCTATTTCTCTCTCCCTCTCTCTCCACAAAAAAAAACCGCGAAGACCTGGAAACCTGCAAAAAATGACCGACAATTCAAGATGGCAGTTGTGTAAAAAAGTCAGCGAGATCTAACGAAACTCAGAAGTGCAGCTCAGTGAGTTCAGGCATGAAATCCACACCCCCCAAAACGAGCACTTTACCGAAGACTTTCAAACCATCAGAAAGAACCGGACAAAACAGTTCTGCTGCTCAGGAGCTCAGTAACTGGGATGACGAATGTACTAGCCCGCTAAAAAATTTATTCCACTTAGTCGTTCACAACGCAAATGCCTAGACACCAACATCTACAAAAATCGCAACAAGATCCTGAAGGGTTCTTTCAGACAAAACTCTGCATATCTGGGGGCACATTATATACATTGTGCCAGGAGCACGGGTTGAACCTGCCACCTAAAGAATGTGCCCTGAGTGGGAATCGAACCCACAACCTTAGCACCTTGGGGCAACACTCTAACCAACTTAGCTACCTGTCCAGGGCCCCATAAGAGACATTTTTAAATGGCTAGTTGTCTTGTTTAACTCCTCCTTTTGAAATTTAGTAACAGCTACATTTAGCTCAATGAATATGACTCCAGTTTAAAAAAAAATTATCAAACTATCGCAAAACGCTATGCGTCTTTCTGCTGATAGGGCACACGTCCTCAACTTGCCCCCAAAATGTTTTCGACTCCAGTCAGTGCTAATGAACTTATTATCTCCGATGGCACTGGGTACCACTCTTGAAAACCTCGCCAACGTTCAATGAGTTAGGAAACCCGAGGAGTAGCAGAGAGATTCGGATGCTGCAGAAGCAGGCTGGGAAATGCTTTTCTATCACATAAGGCTTCACCTAAGAAGAGGCACCATAATTAGGCAGAAAGTTTGACCCGCTGCTGCTAGGCATGGCGAAGCCAAGAGGGATGGGAGGCCTGTGCCAAGATCAATATTTGGATGGTGCAAGCGGCGCAGTCCGGCTGGCTTTCGGAGGGGAGCCCTCCGGCCCAGAAGCAGCAGCTGCAGCCACAGCGCCGGGGGCGGCGTTGCAGGTCCGTCTGCCGACCCAGTTGGAAGATAAATGAAGAATCAAGGAAGCCGGAGCAGCTGCGCCTCCTGCGCCCTCGCTGAGGTCTGGGGCCACGCGCGGCTTTGAACAGCGCTGACCCCGCGGGGGTCTACCCATCCCCACTGGTTTGCAGTTGCCCCCCGAGTCAGGATGGAGAGACGGGGGCCCAGCAGGCCAAGGCCTGGGCCGGCCTCCCAGAACAGAAAGGAGGCATCACTGCTGGGGCTTAGCTCCACGGGCTCCTATGGCCAGACTGCTGCAGCGCAGGGATGGCTGAAATAACAGCCTGGTCAAGACGAACAGCAGCTAAAAAATAACTCCGGGTGGAGAAAAGGACGCTGCTTCGGAGGCCTTTTCTGCACAGCAATGAAAGGCTGGTTTGGTGCTGGCAGGTGCGCATCTGCCGGGGCGCCCGCATCCTGCAGGGGCTGCGCGCGTCGTGACCAGGAGTCGCCTGCTCTCAGGGCAGCAATGCCTTCGGCTCCCGTCCTCTGCGCGCGTGGGGGCCTTTGCCTCGGTTGCGTCTTTTGGGCAATAGCTATAAAGGCCTCTTTAAAAAAAAAAAGTACTGTATTACATTTTTAATTTTTATTTTTTTTTAGTCTTTTTATTGGGTGATGAATCGAGCCAGTATTTCCATTCCAATTTCATTTCATTTTATTATTTTATTTTCTCATCAACACTTATGTCCCCTGTACCCTGTCCTGCCTCCACTGTCCACCCCCCCACACCCCAATCACCACACTGTGGTCCATGTACATTAGTTCTTTTTCGTTTTTCCCTCAACCCCTCTAACCCCCAAACCCGCCCGCAGGTGTCAGCCTGCTGTCTATCTACGAGTTTGTCTGTTTTCCTTGTTAGCTCAGTTTGTTCATTAGATTCCACATGTGAGTGAGGTCACATGGTGTTTGTCTTTCTCTGACTGGCTTATTTCCCTGAGCATAATGCTCTCCAGATCCATCCCTGCTGTTGGCAAAACGTACCATTTTCTTCTTCTTTCCAGCCGAGGGGTATTCCATTGTATAAACATCGCATGGCTGTTTCATCCACACTCATCTATTTTTTTAAATTTTAGCCATCAGGGCTATGCATTAAATGTGCAAGGTGTCAGATCAGGATATTTAAACATAAATGCCTCTTGTGTATGTTGGAAGGCAAACTTTTGGGATGCTGCGCCTGTCGGCTCTCATCTTCAGGCACAGGTGGGCACTGAGGAGAGACCCGGACTGCACCTTTGCCAAAGGTTTCGGGGCTGCCTGGCATGGGGGGGAATGGGCTCCCTCTCCTGAGGCTCGCCTGCCTGGGGACGCAGCTTTTAGTACCTGCTCATGGCCCTTAGTAAATTGGTCTTCAAATCGAATCCTCTCTCAGCCTCGCGGGCAAGGGACCATTCCCTGCACGGTCACTCCCCGGATTCCGCGCTATGATTTAAGGATGTTACAAAGCAAGAGGCACCTTTGGACGGAGTTTGAATAACGTGATCCCCACCGTTTAGTAATTCATGAGATGTCACTTAAGACTGAGCAGCGTCTTCAGCCACAAACAGAGAATGGGATGCTGAAAATAGAAGCGAAGACAGCCATTTTTCATGAAGTGAAACAGAGAAACATCGGCCTTGGCATTGGCAGGAGATGACTTGCCCATGAGTGATGAGGGAGGGCCCCACGTCCGAGGCTGGGCCAGAGCTGGCGCTCCGTGGTTCTGACCTCACTCCGGAGAATTTATATTCTCGGTTCAGCATTAGGGGGTCGTGAGTTTTCAGGGCTGCCTGAAAATTTAATTCCGGGTGAGTGCAGGGGCACAGACTCATTTTCAGTTTCAGGAGATAAATATTGGATGGATGTGTCCCTTCCAAGAGCTGGGCATCAGCGAAGGAGAAAGGGAACGCAATGCCAAAGGAAACTGGTATACAGGGCAGGTGGGGGTACATGATACACGCCTGCCCCATGGAAGGATGCTGGAAAGCTAGGGAAATTCCAGGACAAGTGGGCTAGGGAAATGGAGACGAGAAAATTAGACAAGGCCAACCAGTGTGAGCAACTTACAGACAGCTGGTGAATTGCAAGAACGTGGCTCCTGTAACCAAGTCCACTGGAGAATCAATAGTTCATATTTCGCCTCCCTGACCACAGGATACACAGCGTGAATGTCCCTGGTCTGGGAGACAGAGGACAAAGGCCTGATGAATACCCGCTGTGCCAGCTAAATGCAAGGACACCGGGGACCAAGTGACAAAAACCCCATTCAAGCCAGGGAGACCCAAGACAAAAGTTAAACGTTAAAACTGAGCAGGGAACGATCACAAACTCCTCCGTGCATTCATTTTCATGCACCAGGATATTAAAAATGCACCTGGAAAGCTGGTGGATATTATGCCAAAACTCTCCCCTAAGATTCCCACCTGTAAAAAAAAAACACAGAGAGAGAGAGATTACAAGCCCTCAGGGAAGAGACTCCGTGTGGGCTCACATGCCGTTCCTGGGCATGAATATGTGCTTCTGTCTGAACTCTAAGGGTCCCCAGGAGCCTTGCAGCCCACGGAGAAGTGGGCAGTGGCAGCTCAAGCAGGGCTGACCGCAGATCCTGTCCCTAGGCCGCCCTCCCTTTTCTCTGGCTGCCCAGTGAGCTAACAACAGCCCTGCCTTGGCCCGTGCCTTTCCTATAATTTTTCTCAAGAGTCCAAGCACACTGCCTCGGCTCTCTGCTGTTGCTTCCTGCACCCTAAGTACATCGTTTGTCTCACTGTCCCCAGCCTTAATAATATTACTCTCAAAATCCCCTGGTCTTCTGCTATGAAATCTTTCCTGCCCAAAATTAAGAGGCCACGCCCTCCAGGCCGGCCTGAGCCATACCTGCTCCGGTCCAGTCCCTGTCTGGTGACATCCCCCAACACTGGCTGATTCTATGTGAACCTTGGACAGGTGACATAACATGATGGCATGAGGACCCTTCAAAGGATGGGAAAACAGTGGCAAGGAAATCAAAACTCAACACACAGCCATCTCTGATGGGCCTCTGGGGTTTCTCTTTCTCTGTCTCCTGGCCTGAGTCCAGCTGGACCCTCTGGAGTGCACAGCATGTGTGGACGGAAAACAGCAGGACAACCTTCTGACTGCGTCAGAGAACCAGAAAGGGAGGTCCCTGCCAAGTCTAGCTGTGAGCTCTCTAAGCTTTCCTCTGGCAAGCTCTGCACACAGAGCTTTGGGTGCAACAGAACGGGGTGCAGAGGGGAAGGGATTGCAGCCGAGCGCCTCAGCCATCTTCTCTCGCCAGACTGTCTAGGAATACGTCCTCATGCAAAGTACGTGACAGAGAGGCTGTGACAGCCAGCCAGCCCAAAGATGAGCCGCTGCCGGCGGAAGGTTGTGTGAACAATTTAAGTCAGGCTGCCAGCTGGAGGAGGCAGCCTCTCCCACCGGGTCTGATGCGCTGGGCTGGCCCAGGGCTCGGCGCATAGGGAGTTGATGGACAACGTCCAGGAGCTTCTCATTTGTGGTGGATATAGGCCACCCCCTAGGAAGCAGGCTGGCCCGTAGGAGGTACCCGTGTGTGACAAACCGAAATAGCACGGCCCAGTCTTTGAAACTGAACTTAAATTGGAAGCATGGGCTCCGAAGGCGGGTTAGAACTGGTGATGTGAGAGAAGGCCATGGTGAGTGCCTGGCAAGTGGAAAAGTTTTGTTTTGTTTTTTGTGGAGAAAAGTTTTCACAGGATCTGGGTCTCCTAGTGCCATACAGCAGGGGCCTTCGCTGGGATGGAGCTTCCTGGTGTGTTGGTGAACCATGGAGTGAACGTACAACATGAAACATTCCAGGAATAAACAACTCAATGAGCCATCCCACGCACAGACCCCCCCCCCTTACCAGGACCCACCACCAGACAGTAGAAACATCGTTGACAACTGATGAGTCTACATTGGTATGGCATTGTCACCCATAGTCCACAGCTGACATCAGGGGTCTTTCTTGGTGTTTTCTGTTCTACAGGTCTGGACAGATGTATGACGGCATGTACCCACCAGTGTAGAGTGCTGTCACTGCCCTAAACATCCTCCCCTAACTCTGCCCCCTCCTCCTCCGGCAGCCCCTGATCATCTTACCGTCTCCAGAGGTTTACCGTTTCCAGGATGTCCTAGAGCTGGAATCCCACGGTATGTAGGCTGTTCAGATGATCTTCCTTTACTGAGCACTATTCCACTGTCTGTTTAATCACTCACCTCCTGAAGGGTATCTTAGTTTGGCAATTATGGATAAAGCTGCCATAAACATCCCCGTGTAGGAGTTTTTTAATCCTCACCTGAGGACATGCCTATTGATGGGCACCCTGACCACCAATCAAACCTGCAATGTGGGCACTTGCCGTGACCAGGAATTGAACCTGCGACCCTTCGGTTTACGGGATGATGGTCCAACCAACTGAGCCACACTGGCCGGGGCCATGTATACGACTCTTAAAATTGTAGTACGATGCCCTTCCTTATGTTCTAGTAAAAAAAATATTCGAGTTATAAAATTCCAATAAAGCCAATTGTCCTAGTGGTTCCAAGGCACTGAGTTGTAATCACAGTGTCTTTGCACCCCGTTTTCTCTTCTGTTCCAGCCCCAACACGGACTGTTCTGCAGAACTGCAGACTGGAATCAGTGTCCCATCAGATTCACCACAACTGGAGTCCACTGCATGCAGGGTCTCCTTGCTTCTGTAATGAGCATAATTCCCTTATATGTTGTTCGCAGCATGCGTTTGCAGTGATTGCAAATCCTTGCTCCTGCTCAGAGTTCTGATGTCTCTACCACTATGCAGACGTATTGTGTGTGTGTGTGTGTGTGTGTGTGCGCGTGTTAAATGTCTTGGGAGGTAAATAAGTGACCATAAATAGTCTGGCTGAGGTCAACGCTGTGCCCTTGAATGTTCTGTGATTTTGAAAATGCCCTGTGCCTCCTCTGTCCAGCAGAGTAGCCAATACTCACGCGTCTCTACTGAGTCCTGGATAGGAACTATTTTAGGTGAGAAATTGAATATCTAGTTTAATTTACTTTAAAACACACCCTATGGAAAGAGCCATGTACAGATAATGGTGTCCTTGGGCATACTACCCCATTGCCATTTCCTGCATGGATCTTTCTCTTCGTTGGATGAGGGATGGTGCCAGTTTCCTTCACGGAAATCTCAGCGACTGGGCTTTCCCCATCAGTACCACCCCATTAGCGTCCAGTTCCTTGCCTGCTGTGGTTCTAACAGCATAAGAGCCGATGGCTCTTGTGCATGTGAAATGCGGAGCTGCTGAGATGAAACATTTTAGAAAGAGGCTTTTGCATACGCAACAAGACGAAACTCGCTCCAAGCTCAGCACCACCTGTGTTTACAGACGCCTGTTCAACCCTACAAGAAACCAGGGTGAAGAGCGGCATTGCCTCCACATTCAAGCGGATTGTCTCATTGACAGTCAACCGAAGATATTTTTAGTGTGCTATGCTCTCAGAGCTTTGCGTTTTGATATGGGTTTTTAATCACATGTCGCCAGAGTTGAGTGTTACACTCAAGAGTCACCCTACGATACGTGAGTGGCCACCCTCTCGGAAAAGCCAGACATGTTCCGGCGCAGTGAAACACTGATGAAAAATTTCACGCAGCCTGCTGCGTCTCAAAGATCCACGTCTGGATTTCAGGCAGGGGCGTCGACTGCATAGCCTATACTCATCTTGAAGCTAGAGTTTTGTGTGAATAGGACAGCAAAATTTCACTGCTAGACAGAAGCTGGCCCTTCAACCCGTGGCAAGAGGGCTTGGGAGATTCGCAAAATAGCGAGACCTTCTGCACACTTACTGAGTCAGAGTGGGTGTTAAGTAGGTGGTCGATTGAAAACAGTAACGATCGCATTTGATATTATTATTGTAAAATGAGAAGGCTCTCAGAAGCCGTGCACATTCATGTATCAGAGATGTATTGTTGTAAGTGGACATCATGAAATTCAATGAGACCAAGATAAAGGAAGCAGCAGGAAAGGAGGGTTCATACACAGATCGGGTGTGGCAAGATTCTGGAAGTCCTCCGCGCATCCCAGTCTTTGTTCTTCTGCATTAAAATTCCGTCACTGACAACCCCACCAGAACAATCTATTTGTCCGTTCAGATAAATCAGGCATGATGGCTCTTGAAGAGGAACAGTCAGAGTGTGTGAATTGTCATTTAAATTGAGAGCTGAATAATGGGCCTTGATTAGAAATACATTGGACCAAAGGTGGGGGGTGTGGAAATCAGAGTGCCTCTCTGTTCATTTTGAAATTCACTTGAAATTCGGTCAAATGGTGCATCTGTTCCAATGAGCCCAGGAAATATCCTGGGTGACTCAGAATGCTCTTCACAGAAGTCTTCTTTCCCATCACACACATTAACACGAGGACATCAGCTGAAGTTTTCTGGCGATGTTCTCTGATATTACCTACTGCTCTGTGATTGAACCACTGCCAAAGTTTTCTTGACACCTTTACATACCTTCCCAACTTTTGCTTACATTGACGGCCCATGGAAAAACACAGTTACCTGGATGTGGTGCTATTCCTCGGTATTTATGTGTTTTGTGAACAACTGTGAAAGTAGGCACTATAATAAAGCCACCACTTGTTCAGATACTAACTGTATCTGGATGCATTTCCTTCCTATAAATCTGAAATATACGGTGAGGCCTTCACATCCTCAGTATGTTCTTGGAACTCTGGGGAAAGGATGTATCATGAAACCGATTCAGCCGCAGCCCCTTCGCTGACAGAAACACCGGCAGGTGTAAAGACGAGAGGTTGAGCTCTCCTGCATCTGAGGTGTAAATGGAGGAGGGAATGCACAGGGTGCTCGGTGTAGAATGGGCGCAACACACCTTCCCCTTTCTGGAAACACGGAGCTCCAGCATCCCTCAGGGAGCCTTCATGAACTGATCTATGTCTTCTTCATCTCTCTCATCTCTCTCTCTGACTATTGCGTATAGATCTGTCTGTCATGTATCTATCTCTTATCTATCTATGTATGTATCTATCTATCATCTATAGATCTAGCAGTCAATCACGTATGGATCTGTCATCTGTATATCTACCTGTTCCAAACAGTATCTATGTATCTATGTCTTTATCTACCTATCAATATGGACTTATCTATCTATCTATCTATCTATCTATCTATCTATCTATCTATCTATCACCTATCAATGTATCATCCACCACCTATAGATCTATCTATTTATCATCTATGGATCTATCTACCTGTCCTCTATCTACCTGTCCTTAATCCGTGCATCCATTTTTCTATCAATGTGGATTTATGTAACTAT
>VMDR010033791.1:0-11256 GCA_007922815.1 Macrotus californicus
AAATGGTAAAAGGGCAGGGATTAAACTAAAAAAGACCATTTCAAGAAGCCCTATGATTTTACAAAAGAATTCGAAGGTCAGTTTCTATCATAAACAGAATTTCAAAAATCCTAACAAAATTTTGTAATTACTTTGAAGGTGGTTAATAGGTTTGACCTGAACATAAGAAATGATTATGTACAAAGTTATTTTCAATTAAATTGTATCGAGGCTAGATAGAAATTTAAAGAGGACATTACTCATGGGCACGGACAATGGGTTGGGGATTGACTGGGGAGGGGTGGGCAGGGGAGAGCAATGGGGAAAAAGGTGGGACAACTGTAACTAAACAACAGTAATAAAAAAAATAATAATAAAGTAAAAAAAGGAACACATTATTAAAATCAGCTTTAAATGCCTGAATGGTTAGTATACGATTCTGTATTTAATTCACCAAAATTAATACTGGCATTTTTACCTGTTGCTGTCTTATCACGAAATTCTTCAAGTTTTGTCAAGGTCGCTGAAGTGAGCTGTACCAGATTGACCTGTTTTGGAGGTCTGAAGAATTCCACTATACTGTTTACTGTTCTCTGGTAAAATAAGCATAATTAAAATCAGGCACAAAAATCAAACCAAACTGGAATGTATATGAAAACTTAGAAATTTAAAAATGCTTACTGCATCATATATCATTTCTAAAGGTTCAGCTTCTATAATACACCTTTGAGCAACAGTTTCATCTAATGGATTTGTCTCAAATGTAATCCGGAAAAGTGATGTAGCATTATCCAATGAAGACAGAAGGCGGGGTTTTGAATTGTCTGGTAGGCCAGTAATGTGAAAGGAATCTATTTTGGTTTCAAATCTGCATGAAAAAGATAGGATAAATATTAGCAATTGATATAACTATAAAGTGTTTCTCAAATTGGACATAACCAAGGGGGAGGGTGGGGGCGGGGGAGGGGAGTGGGATTGGCTGGGGTTGGGGGGGAGTGGTGGGAGGAAAATGCAGACAACTGTAAATGAACAACAATAAAGTAATTTAAAAAAAAAAGAAAAGAATAAAAAAGAAAACAACTTCACTTTGCAGTGCTTGCTATTCCAGTCGCTCACATCAAACAAAATATACAACTATTAGATCTGACTTGAAAAAGATTAATTCACTGAGAGCCCTATTGACATGTTGATTTCTACATAAAAAAGCTTATGAAGGGTTAGGAGTCTCTGGTTCCCCATGAAAGGAACTTGGAAGTCACCATTCTGTCTAACAAGTAAAAAGCTGAACTGAAAAATGAACAGCTCTTCCTGGATATGTATGTGAAAGTGCAGCAGCAGGGCCGCACCAAACTGCTGAGAGACAGACAGGTGAATACAGGGAGGCACAGCTGAACAGAAGAGAGACTCAGGACAGGAAACTACTGCGGATACCAGTACTAGGCTGAAAACCTGAACTGTAGTTGATGAACTGTGGGAGACTCAATGTGGAGAACTCAAAGACTTAAAAACTCTAGGCAGACCCAGTCATAGCAAAGCCTCCACAGCATTTTGAGATATCTCCAGAAATCTGACCAGGTTCGCACAGTAAATATTGCAGAAAAATTCCCTCGAGCTTCAAGCAAGGGGAAGGAGACAAATCATTTAAAAATATGCCAGAGTACTCTGTTCTTCTTGACAAGGCCTGGCCTTTAGAGAAACTAGTGAACTGAAGCCTAACCTGATGGGATATTACCAGAGCCAAAATGACCAAAAGAAAAAGATGCTTTACATCATATATTATCTGGGAAATACAAATTAAACAATAGGAGACCATTGCACATCTATTAGAATGGCCAAAATCTGGAATACTGACCAACACTAAATAATAGCAAGCATGTGAAACAACAGAAACTCTTAGTACATTGTTGGTAGTATGCAAAATAGTACAGTTACTTTGGAAGACAGTTTAGCAGTTTCTTACAAAACTAAATATAGCCATACCATACAATCAAGTAATCATGCTCCTCAGTGTTTACCCAAACAGGCTGAAAACTTACCTATACAAAAACTTGCACATGGATGTTGATAGCAACTTTTATTGTTGTACAGTTACAGTTTCACACCTTTTGCCCCATTGCTCTCCCCTCCCCCCTCACTCCCACAGTCAATCCCCTCCCCACTGTCCATGCTCATGAATCCTCTATCCGTGTTCCTTTGCTTGCCCCTTCCCCTTCGTTCCCTGTTATCCCCCTTCCCCTTATCTCTGGTCACTGTGAGTTTGTTCTTTATTTCCAAGTCTCTGGTTCTGTTTTGCTCATGTGTTTACTCTGTTTATTAGGTTCCACTTATAGGTGAGATCATATGGCATTTGTCTTTCACTGCTTGGCTTATTTCATTTAGCATAATGCTCTCCAGTTCCATCCATGGAGTCGTGAAGGGTAGGAGCTCCTTCTTCCTTTCTGCTGCATAGTATTCCTATTGTGTAAATGTACCACAGTTTTTTGATCCATTCATTTACTGATGGGCACTTAGGCTATTTCCAGCACTTGGCTATTGTAAATTGTGCTGCTATGAACATTGGGGGGCAACTGGTGTTTCAAGATTCTTAGAACATTATCCCAGCAATGGGATCACTGCATTTAAAGGCAGTTCCATTTTTAGTTTTTTGAAGAAATTCCATACTGTTTTTCACAGTGGCTGTACCAGTCTGCATTCGTACCAACAAGCATAATAGGGTTCCCTTTTCTCCACAACTTCACCAGCATTTCTTGTTTGCTGATTTCTTTATGATGGCCATTCTGACCAGTGTGAAGTGGTATCTCATGGTGGTTTTAATTTGCATCTCTCTGATGGCTAGTGATGCTGAGCATCTTTTCATATGTCTCTGGGCCCTCTGTATGTCCTCCTTGGAGAAGTGTCTGTTCAGTCCTTTGCCCATTTTTTAATTGGGTTGTTTGTCTTCCTGGTGTGGAGTCATGTGAGTTCTTTATATATTTTGGAGATCAAACCTTTGTCTGATGTATCACTGGCAAATATTTTTTCCCACATGGTTGGTTCTCTTTCCATTTTGTTGATGTTTACTTTAGCCATGCAGAAGCTTTTTAACTTGATGAAGTCCCATTTGTTTATTCTTTCCTTTATGTCCCTTGGTCTAGGGCAGGGGTGTCAAACTCATTTTCACCAGGGGTCACATCAGCCTCGTGGTTGTCTTCAAAGGGCTGAATGTAGTTTTAGGACTGTATAAATGTAACTACTCCTTAACAGTTAAGCAAGAGCTCGGTGCTGCCACTGGGTAGAAACAAGGTACCGGGCCAGATAAAACAAGGTGGAGGGCCAAATTTGGCCCATGGATCTTGTTTGCTACCTGTGCTCTAGGGGATGTATATTGCTCTGTGGAATATCTGAAATTTTCCTCAGGCGCACCAAGACAAGAAAAATGGCCCAAATGAAAGAACAGATCAAAGCTCTAGAAAAAATACAACTAAGTGACGAAGAGATAGCCAACCTATCAGATGCACCGTTCAAAACACTGGTAATCAGGATGCTCACAGAATTGGTTGAATATGGTCACAAATTAGATGAAAAAATGAAGGCGATGCTAAGTGAAATAGAGGAAAATGTACAGGGAACCAACAGTGATGGGAAGGAAACCGAGACTCAAATTAATGGTGTGGACCAGAAGGAAGAAAGAAACATTCAACCAGAACACAATGAAGAAACAAGAATTCAAAAAAATGAGGAGAGGCTTAGGAACCTCCAGGACGTCTTGAAATGTTCCAACATCCGAATCATAGGGGTGCCAGAAGGAGAAGAGTAAGAGAAAGAAATTGAAAACTTATTTGAACAAATAATGAAGGAGAACTTCCCCAATCTGGCAAAGGAAATGGACTTCCAGGGAGTCCCGGAAGCCCAGAGAATCCCAAAGAAGTTGGACCCAAGGAGGAACACACCAAGGCACATCATAATTACATTACCCAGGATGAAAGATAAGGAGAGAATCTTAAAAGCAGCAAGAGAAAAGGAGACAGTTACCTACAAAGGAGTGCCCATAAGACTTTTAGCTGATTTCTCAAAAGAAACCTTACAGGCAAGAAGGGGCTAGAAAGAGGTATTCCAAGTCATGAAAGGCAAGGACCTACATCCAAGATTACTCTATCCAGCAAAACTATCATTTAGAATAGAAGGGCAGATGAAGTGATTCCCCGATAAGGTCGAGTTCAAGGAGTTCATCATCACCAAGCCCTTATTATATGAAATGTTAAAGGGACTTATCTAAGAAAAAGAAGATAAAAAATATGAACAGTAAAATGACAATAAACTCATAATTACTAACAATTGAACCTAAAACAAAAACAAAACAAAGCAAACAACTAGAACAGGAACAGAAGCACAGGAATGGAGATCACATGGAGGGTTGTCATCAGGGGAATGGGTGGGGAGAGAGGGGGAAAAAGTACAAGGAATAAGAAGCATAAATGGTAGGTAGAAGATAGACAGGGGAGGTTAAGAACGGTATAGGAAATGAAGAAGTCAAAGAACTTATATATATGACCCATGGACATGAACTTAAGAAGGGGAATGTGAGTGGGAAAGGGTGTGCAGGGCAGAGGGGAATAAAGGGAGGAAAATGGGACAACTGTAATAGCATAATCAATAAAATATATTTTTTTAAAAAAAGAATATCTGAAATTTTCCTGCCTATGTTTTCCTCTAGGACTTTTATGATAATACCATGACTTATATTTAAATCTTTTATCTATCTTGAGTTTACTTTGGTGTGAGGTGTAAGTTGGTGGTCTAGTTTCATTCATCTTTTTGCATGTACTTGTCCAGTTCTATCAACACCATTTATTGAAAAGTCTGTGTTTATTCCATTTTATGCTCCTGCCCCCTTTGTCAAATATTAACTGATCATATTAGCATGGGTTTATTTCTGGGCACTCTATTCTGTTCCATTGGTCTATATGTCTGTTCTTATGCTAATGCCAGACTGTTTTAATTACAGTGGCCTTGTAATATAGTTTGATATCAGGTATTTTGATCCCTCCTACTTTGTTCTTCTTTCCCAAAATTGCTGAGGCTATTTAGGGTCATTTACGGTTCCATATAAATTTTTGAAATATTTGTTCTACATCTGTGAAATATGTCATTGGCATTTTGATAGGGATAGTGTTGAATCTATAGATTTCTTTGGGTAGTATGGCCATTTTAATGATGTAATTCTTCCAATGCATGGACATGGTATATGCTTCCATTTTATTTGTGTCTTTCTTAATTTCCTTCTTCACTGTTGTATAGTTTTCTGAGTACAGGTCTTTTACCTCCTTGGTTAGGTTTATTCCTAAGCATTTTATGTTTCTTGTTGCTATAGCTAGTGGGACTTTTTCCCTACTTTCTGTTCTGATACTTTTGATATTTCATTGCTGGTGTACAAAACTGCCTTCAATTCCTGAATGTTGACTTTGTATACTGCCATTTTGCCAAATTCATTTATTAGATCGAGTAGTTTTTGGGTGGAGTCTACAGGGTGTTCTATGTGCACTATCGTTTTATCTGCAAACAGTGACAGCTTTACTTCCTCCTTTACAATTTCGATGTCTTTTATTTCTTTCTTGTCTGATCACTGTAGCTGTAACTTCCAATATTATGTTGAATAGAAGTGGTGAAAGTGGACATCCTTGTCTTGTGCCTGATCTTAGGGGGAAAGCTTTTGGTTTTTGCCCATTGAGTATGATGTTGGCTATAAGTTTCTCGTATACGGCCTTTATTATGTTGAGGTATGCTCCCTCTACTCCCACTTTGGTGAGTGTTTTTATCATAAATGGGTGCTGTACTTTATCAAAACCTATGGAATGCAGTGAAGGTGGTCCTGAGAGAGAAGTTCATAGCAATACAGGCCTAGCTAAAAAAAATAGAGAAATTTCAAATAAACAACCTTACCCTACATCTATCTACAAAAACTAGAGGGACAACAACAAACAAAGCCCAGAGCAAGTAGAAGGCAGGAAATAATCAAGATCAAGCAGAACTAAATGACAAAGAGACTAAAAGAACAATCCAAAGGATCAATAAATCCAAAAGCTTGTTCTTGAAAAGATAAAGAAAGTCGACAAGCCTTTAACCAGGCTCATCAAGAAAAAAAAGAGAGATGATCCAAATAAATACAATCAGAAACGAAAGAAGAGAAATTACAACCTATACCACAGAAATCCGAAGGACTGTAAGAAATTACTAAGAACAACTATATGCCAAGAAATTGGACAACCTGGACAAGTTTGTAGAAACATATAATCCTCCAAAATTGAGTAAAGAAGAAGCAGAAAGCCTGAGTAGACTGATACCAGTTAGTGAAATTGAAGCAGAAATAAAAAAACTCCTGGCACACAAAAGCCCTGGGCTGGTAGGATTCACAAAATTTTACCAAACATTTAGAGAAGAGCTATCCTCAATTCTTCTCTAACTATTCCAAAAAATCCAAGAAGGGGGAAGACTCCCAAACTCTTTTTATGAGGCCAGCATTATCTTAATTCAAAAACCAAATAAAGACACAACAAAGAAAACTACAGGCTAATATCACTGATGAACATAGGTGCTAAAGTCCTCAACAAAATATTGGCAAACCAGATCCAGCAGTACATTAAAAAGATCATACAACACGATCAAGTGGGATTCATTCCAGGGATACAAGGATGGTACTGAGGCAGGAGACAGCATAGGAAGAACTCTGAGACTGCACTGCTGTTACTGGCCAGTGTCTAGTATCCTGGTTGCCAGGAAATACCTTTTACCTCTTAGGTAGAATAAACAGTAAACCGAGGCAGGAAAGAGGAAGGAGACATGTCTCACACACTAACTCAGTAGTCCTGAGCCTGGTCTGATGATATTGCCAGGTTTCCAACACCACAAGAAACACTATGTTAGCAAGAAACAAAGGAAACCCTTGAAATTCTATGCAGCATTTCCACTATGGGAAAGAGAGCCTTGAAACTGTGCTTTCATCCAGGGCCTGGAACGTGGGAGAGGGGCCACGCTGCCCAAAGAAGAAGCCCATCAAACAACTGTGGTTACCTGTCTACCTCTGGTCACCTGGTTTTACAAGGGAGTCCCAAATGCTTACAGAAAGAGCCCATAAATAACTCTGGAAAGTGCCCCAATTTTAATTAACTGCTTCCTGTCACGTATTTGTTTTACAACAAGATGAACAAATTGAGTTCAGATAAAGATTCAGGCTAACAGACCCCCACACATACCTACATTTGGGTGGTCACATCCTCCCAGGAAAGCTGGTACCACTTTTACCAGCCAATTAATATCTAACTTTTTCTCCTATCTGACCAACTATATAAGTCCTGAGAACAAAAGACTCACTTTCTCTCTTCGGGACTTGGGGGGCTCAGAGCACTCTTGGCTCTCCGGCCACCAGGCCTCTGGCCACCTGGTTGCAGGCCACCTAGGAGCTTGCCACCCTGGTCTTCAGCTGCTGTTACTTGCCTCCCTGCTTTGCCCTGAAACTGCCTTTCACCCCTAACTCTAGCTAGTCCCTTTCTCTTCCATGGGAACGGATCACTAATAAACTGATCTCACACTAACAGATTTGCTGATCTGTAATTCTTTACATGCATCATCAAGAACAACGAGGTCTCTCCTGTAAAAATACAATACATACAGATCAATACACGTAATACCTCACATAAACAATACAAAAAATAAAAACCACATGATCATATCAATAGATGCTGAAAAAGCAGCTTTCTTTATAATTGCCAAAACTTGGCAGCAACTAGGATGTCCTTTGGTGAGTGAATGGAACTAGTATATCCGGACAATGGGATGTTAGTAAATGCTAAAAGAAAATGAACTATCAAGACATAAAATACACAGAGAAACTTAAATGCATGTTACAAAGTTAAAGAAGCCAATCTGAGAAAGCTACATGATGTATGATTCCAACTACACGAGATTCTGGAAATGGCAAAACCATGGGCACAGTTAAAAAGATCCCTGGTCGGTGGTGAGGGAATGACGAGGCAGAACATAAGATTTTTAGAGCAGTGAAAATACTCTGTATGACACCATAAGAATCCAAACCCATAAAAGGTACAATACTGAGAATGAACTGCAATGTGAACTAGAGACTTCAGGTGATCATGACATGTAAACGAGGTTCATTCTTGCTTTAAAAAAGAAAAGATACCAATCTGGTGAGAGATATTAAAAATAGGGGAGACTGTGCATGTATATATGGCAGGAGCTACATGGGAAATGTCTGTACCTCCCACTCAATTTTGTTGTAAGCCTAAAACTGCTCTAAAATAAGAGACCTAAAAAATGTTAACGGAATATTGTCATTTAAAATGCCACAGTTAGGTGCTCAAAGAATCACTCTCTCCACTGGAACAGCCATTATTAAGCTAGTAAAAACTGCCAGAATTAACTGTTTTCTAAGTCTAGAATTTAATTAAAAACCTAGAGCAACCAGGAAAGTGCTAAATGAAGGAAAAGACAGCTGAATTTCAGAAAGAAAGCACTCTGCCATATTTGTTTAAATGACTATCAACCTATTCCTCACTGCAGCAGTGACTGTGGGGAAAATGGAAAACACTCTGGGCCTGGCCTGCTGAAGCCAGGAGACTAATACAAGCTACTATGGTCTAAATGTTTGTGTCCCTCCACTTTCACTTGCTGAAATCGTAATCCCAATGTGATCATATTGGGGCCTTTAGGAGGTAATTAGGTCATGAGGGCAAAGCCCCTCATGGACTGGTGGTCTTATAAAAGAGACTCTAGAGACCCCTGCCCCTTCCACCATGTAGGGAAACAGCAAGAAGTCAGTGGTCTGAAATCTGGAAAAGGACTCTCATTAGAACCCAGCAATGCTGGCACCCTGGTCTTGGTTCTGGTCTCCAGAACTCTGAGAGATAAAGTTCTGTTGTTTGTGATACAAGTCTGGGAGCTCCATGCAATCAGGACATAAAGGCTAAAGCAGAGACATAGGTAGTCTGACATGGCGCTGAAAAAGTGCCACAGTTCACAGCCAAGTGCAGGGACCGAGAGTATTTCTCTTTGCTTTGATTTGGCTCCAGGAATGTAAGGGAATCTCTGTCAGTTCACCAGCTAACCAATGAAATACTGGAATAGAGACATCAGTGACCTCACAGGACAAAAAATAATCATTTCAAAAAGAGTTTTGGAAATTCACTGTTATTAGTTCACTAGGTCTATAATAACAAATTATCACAAACTGGGCAGCTTAAAACAAGAATGTATTCTCTCGTAGATTTGGAGGCTAAAATTCTGAAATCAAGGGTCAGCAAACTGCTTCCTTCTGGAGGCTCTGCGAGACATCGCGTTCCAAGCTTTTCTGCAAGACTCTGGTGGTTGCCGACAATCCTTAATGTGCCAACCTCCACCTGTCATTTCATGGCATTATCTTCTGTATCTGTCTTTAAATTGCCTTCTTCGGTCTCCCTATTTCTTCTGTGTCTGTGTTCAAATTTCCCTCTCTTTTTAAGGACATAAGTCATATTAACCTTTTTATATTTGGAAACAGACCATCTCAAAATAAGGTCACATTCACAGGTATTGGGGGTTAAAACTTGACATATCTTTTGGGAGGAAACTATTCTACTCACTATAGTCTTCAACAACAGCAACAATCTCAAGTGAGGAGAATCTAATTTCTATGGAGTTACACTATACAATTAAAAATGCCAAGTTTTAAACAAAAAAAATACAAAGAATACACAGAAAGAGAAATCCCAGATATGGTATTTGGAAATATAAAAGAAAAACAGCAAAATTGAGTTGATATTGGCAAGAGAGCAATCTGAAATGAAGCCAAAGGCCCCTAGGCAGCTGAGCTAATGTACACTTCCATGTGAAACTGAACTTTTGAACGGAGCTAAACAACAAAGCTACATCCAGACACAGTTCCTGGAACTGACTCTGCATCACTGAACTCTCTGTTAAAAACTAAATTTTTCACCAAGCAAGAGACATAAGTAATTAATCATTTATAACAATGTAAGTCAGCTTGCCAGCACCACAGTTTTTCAAAGCAACTTGCATAACCCCTTTCAAAGCCCCCCTTTTTCTATCTTTATAAATTCTGTCCTTTTGTTTTCCCCTTGGAACACAGTTGGAGGATCTACCCAAGTCTGTGCTTCTGAATTTCAGTCCTTAAAAAAAACACCCAATAAAGTTTTTGCCTTACAGTTCTTGGACAAAATTCACTGACACTAGAAAAGATAAACGATTCTCTTAAATATACTCAAAGAGCTAACTAAATAAATAAACAAACAAACTTTTTTAAAAACACACGGACAAAGAACTAAGAAAATCTAGGAGAAAAATCTACAGAGAATATAAATAAGGGTATAGAACTGTAAAAATACAACAAATAGAAATGTTGGAGGTAAAAATTACAAGTTGATATGAAAAATCACTAGAGAAGGTAAGCATCAGATTTGAGCAACCAAAAGAAGAAAGTTAGTGAACTCAATTATAGGACAAGTGGAAGTATGGAGAGTGGAGAAACAAGAAAAAGGAATGATGAACACTGAACAGCACCTAAGGGGGGAGACCATTAAGCAGACCAACTCAGGTATGCTGCGAATCTCAGAAGAAGATAAAAAGAAAGGGACAGAAATAATACTTGAAGAAATAATGGCCCAGAACTTATCAAATATGATATAAGCCATGAACCTAAATAAGGAAGTGGAACAAACTCTAAGATGAATTCAAAAAGACTCACACACAACATACAGTTAAACTGCCAAAAGCCAAAACAAAGCAGCAAGAGAGAATAAACATCACATACAAGGGATACTTAATAAATAAATACCTGATTCATTATCAGAAACCGCAGAGGTTAAAAGACAGTGAGTGAGATGATACACTCAAAGTGCCAAAGAAAAAAAATGTCAACCAAGAATTCTGTATCTGACAACACTACCCTTCTAAAATTAAAAAGAAATGAACATTTACAGGTAAACAAATGCTGATCTAATTTGTCACTAGATGTGCCCTACAAGAAATGCTAATGGGAATCCTTCAGGCTAACAGAAGGGGATACAGTAACCTACAGGCAGTAACTAGAAGCTACGTTAAGAAATAGGGAATTACATTGATGAATATAAAGTCCAGCATTATTTTATTTTTAGTTTCTAACTCCTCTATTTCCCCTAGGTTTAAAGACAAATGCATAAAAACAACCATAAATCTAGGTTAATAGGCATGGAATATAGTGAAAATAATAACATAAAGGGGACAAATTTACCTCTTGGGGAGCAGAGTTTT
>VMDR010033792.1:0-11255 GCA_007922815.1 Macrotus californicus
TAAGTGACAAGGACAACTTTTCCCCAGGGCAGGAAGTGTTCTACAGCTGTGAGCCTGGCTATGACCTCAGAGGGGCTGCCTCTCTGCGCTGTACACCCCAGGGGGACTGGAGCCCTGCAGTGCCCAGATGTGCAGGTGCCTACACTCACACTAATATGGTTATAGATGAATCTCTTTGCATCTCAAATACCAGACTTACTCCACATTTTTTTTCTTTAGTGAAATCATGTGCCGACTTCCTGGACCAACTTCCTAATGGCCGTGTCATCTCTCCACTTAATCTTCAGCTTGGGGCAAAAGTGTCCTTCATTTGTGATGAGGGGTAAGTGTGACCTGGATTGGAGAGGAGAGACTCAGTATTGAATGCTAATTTGCTGACACCCAGGGCAATGGGGATTTATCCAAGACTTTTATTAGGGGCTGCCTAATAAAAAAACATACCAAAAGAGTCTAATGTCTAAAACAAATATTGAAAAGTATGGTAAGAACTATATGGAACCATGAACAAATATTTTAAAAGGAAAATTAGTAAATAACTATATAGTAAAACTATAACAACAGATCTTAACTATTTATGTGGAACATTAAGTATATAGATAAATAGTAATTTGTGGATAGGAAGAGATATTTATTCCAGAAGGGTTTTTTTTGTTTAAAAAGTTTGATATATTTAAGTTTATTTATAAGATAAGTAACATGCAAGGACTGTTTTGGGATATTTTTAAACCTGTAGGAGTTTGGAATAAAAATAAAAGTCTAAGTAGAAGTATTTTATAATCTGATCAAGTCATGTAATTGATATTAGGTGGGGTTGAAGGAGCCTGAAGACTGGTGGTCGTGTTTCAAGTAACATGATTATCTTTTTGTGTGAATCTAAATGATCTCAGTAGTATGTTCCAAGATCATTAAGAGATCAAAAGCATGTACTACAAAGCAATTGTTCTCAATGTATTCCATCCAACTTATAGCCATTGGAACCAATTAAATGCAAATGAGAATCATCAATTTAGGGTGCACTGAAGGAGGCTTTATTCAAACAGCTCAATTGTGACACAACAATGCTTTGGAATGAATAGCATGGCTGTGAACAACTCAATTGTGATACAACTCGGTTATAGAACTACACGACTGTGAAACAGCTCAATAGTGTTACAGCTCAATTATGATACACCACAGATGTGGAATAGCATGGCTGAGAAGTGGCCCTGGAGCAAGGTGACCTGGGGCCCCTCTCCAGACAGTCAGGCAAGACAGCCCCAGCCAGGGAAACACAGTCTTTAGTGAAAAGTAAAAGTGTGCTTCCTGACCCAGAGAGGAGCTGACTTACATAGACAGAAGTCCCTTCCCTGGTTCATAATTGGTTCATTATCATGTAAATGAGGACTCCAAAAAAAAATTGGTCAGAATGCAGCCACTCTAATTGGTCAGTGGAGATGCTAAGGAGGCTATAGCTGTGCAGCTCCAAATGGGTGAGGACTGGCTCTATGGCAGGAACACAGTGCAGGCAGCAATTCAGTGTGGTAAGCAGGCAATTCAGCGCAGACAGTTCTCCCTGGAGAGCATGGCTTGCATGAGAGGCCCCTGTTTAGCGATGGCTGCTAGGCTATTTTTATAAACTTGAGCCTCTTAACCATTAGGAGCCCTCAAACAGGTACATTTTTTATTGGGGTTAACAATGCCAAAGACTCCTTGATAGTCATTAAATAAACTCAATGAAGACCTGGAGGCCAGTCAGAAGACCAATTGTGTGACAATAAACCAGGTGTTTTAGGATAATTGTGCTCTAAAGAAATCTCTTCTTACCTTTTCTTCTTTTTACTAGTTAATTTGACTCTACTCTTTAATAATCCAGATATACCATATGTATGTATCATTAAGGAATATTCCAAATGTATTGACAAAAAAGAACAATCTCTGATATCTTTCCTCATGTTCTATGATTTGACAACTGAAATCAGGAGCTATTTTCTTCCTGGTCCACTAAGAATAGAAAATGCTACATTTTGCATTAGAAGACAAAGTTCTTCCTAATGACTAAAGGGGGACTGTCTGAGAATAGTCAGGGAAAGATGGACTCCTGAAGATCTGGGACCAGATCAAGAAAATGCCTGTCTATGTTTTTTGTTCCTTCTTCAGTACAGGCCTGTCATTTCCTTAGCTTTCACAGTTATTGCTTTGTCCCTTACTGGAAGCTACAGTTTTTCAAAATGAGGTTTCTGAACCTCTATCTTGGGAAACCAAATGAGCTGAGCTTTTTAACCCTGGATTTTACTAAGGAATTATATTGTATTTTAGTAGAAAGGAAGATCTATCAATGAATGGAAAAGGGAAATGGTATACTCACCCAAGTCACTACTGCTTTTCTTCCTTAGGTTTCATTTAAAAGGAAGTTCTACTAGTTACTGTGTCTTGGTTGGAAAGAAAAGCCTTTGGAGTAACAGTGCTCCTGTGTGTGAACGTGAGTAGAAGGAATATCCTTTTAGGTCTGCAATGTTGTCCCTTTTTTTTTCATTTTTGTACTGTGTTTTTGTCCCATGAAATTATCAAGTGTCTGCTGCTCTGTTTATCTTCATTTTTTATAGAAACATTTCTTTCTTGTATTAGTTAAAAGGAATGTTTTTTTGAAAAGTGACCCTGAGCATCACATGTTTTGGGTACCATCCAAAAAATGTTTGGTAGCATACTATGTACTATAAATGGGAGAAGTGCTTTATTCGTGAAGAGAAATTTGTGCCCTGAAGCTTTGTCAAATTTTTTTTTCCTGTCAAAAGTGATAATCACACTCCAGCTTTTCTATCATTTTCTAAATCACCCATTCATTTCTATACATATTTTTTTAGTATCGACTATGTCCCAAACAGCCTTCTAGACTCCTAGATTATGCCTATAAACAAGATAGACTAGGTCCCTGCTCCCATATTGTTTATATTCTTGGACAGAAATAAAGATTCTTAAAAATAGCAAGGAAACACGGAAACATAGATAAACAATTTCAAATAATATTAACTGTTATTAAGAAAAAAACCCAAGGTGTAATGTAATAGAATAGTTATGTGAATTGGAATAAGGAATGTCAGGGAAACAATAAAGTTCCCATTTTAAATAAGGTGATTAAGGAAGTCCTCACTGAGAAAGTAATTGCTCTCATTTAAGCATTGACAGCAATTAGTTGGCTACCAATGTGAATACATAGAAGAAACTTCCATTCAGATGGAGCAGAAAGTAGAGAGAAAGTCACAAGGCAGAAATATTCTTGTCATTTTCTTTCAAAAGCCTGTCCTAACATCTTCTCAGAAGCTTATACGGCTTTTGTAGAGTGAGCAAATACAACCATAGTAGGAGGTGACAAAAGAAAAGTGATCTGTAAGAACTTGTTTTCACTTTGAGCAAGATGGAAGGCCTTTGGAGTATTATGAGTAGAAAAGTAATACAATCTAACTTACTTTTAATGATATAACTCGGTACTCTAGAAAGAACTAAATTGAAAAGGGTATATCTTACCTGGAGATTCCTCAGAAACAGTACCAGAGGGAGTTTTTGTTACAGTGTTCTGTTGGAGGGTACAATCCCAGAGCAGCAAAAGTGAAGGATGAGAAAAAGGGAGGCAGGGAGGAGAAAACAGCAAATAAATAAAAGATACTATGTTACCAAGGTGGCCATAAGCTTCACAAGAAAAAAAACCGGTTGTTTGGTCACATAGAAAATCTATCTATATGGAACCAAAACTCTTTATCAGAAAGTGGAAAAACAGCCCATCTGTTGGATCTTTTCTGTCTCCTGTCTTGTGTTTATCCCAAGAATATTAAGCCCCTGGCTTCCATGTTGTGTTAACTCATCCCTCTGTTCAGACTCTGGGGACCAAACATAACCTGCTGCATGGTACTCAATCTAAGCCTAGAAGCATGTGCTTATTGAGTTAATGGATGATTTTCTTATTAAATCAATGATTTTCTTGTTAATGTGGTTAAGAAGATTTTTGGTTGTTTTAAATAAATAAGCTCTGAATTATGCAGAAATCTCACCTATCCTAAGAGCTCAGGAAGCTAAAGTCACTTTTGGATTTTTGTAATAAACATTGATTTAGGTGTCATTTCATTTAGCTGCATCCCAGCAAAGAACTAACATATTTATTTTGCAGTCCGTACTGTCCCTAAGAGTGTAATTGTTCTTTAATTGGCAATAGAGTCAGAGCACCCCATAACTGTAGAATCAAGTCAGATTAAAATGTAAAATGTAAATATTTTAACGTGATTTATGGCTCTTGTCTTCCTTCTAGAAATCTTCTGTCCAAATCCTCCAGCAATCCTTAATGGGAACCACACAGGAGCATCTCTGAGAAACATTTCCTATGGAAAAGAAATATCTTATACATGTGACTCCCACACTGACAGAGGGATGACCTTCAATCTCATTGGGGAGAGCACCATCCGCTGCACAAATGACAGTCAAGGGAACGGGATTTGGAGCGGCCCTGCCCCTCGCTGTGAGCTTTCTGTTCCTCTTGGTCAGTACCCACCTCCACATACCCTAAATGGGTTCAGAACATCTGTGCCAGATCCTTCATATTTCTATAATAAGACTATAGTGTTTACTTGTGAGTTTATCTTTGACATAAGTAAAGTGTCAATATTTCATTCCATAGCTAAAACAGATAGTTCCCGCATTGCCAAGCTGTGTTTGAGTAGGGAAGATGCTAATTAATAACTCATCTTGCTGGTCAAGTGGTAAGGAGAGTAGGGTAAGAGAAGCAAAGGGGCTGGGTGGGGAGAAGGCAGTAAACACTTCCTGTGTCAATCAGGAAGAAAAATGTATTCATTGGAGAGGACAGGAAAACAAATGTCTATGAACACTAACAAACATCAAGGTAACTAATAAATGCTCTCTACAAGTTCATGGATATGCAAAAGATAAAACTGGCAATGTGGGTATTATTTATTAGCTAGTCTTATGCTAAATAGGTTAAGTAACAAAAAGGACTCACTTTATCTTGGATCTAAAGATATCAACTCAGAGTAGACCTATTTGTCAGCTTACCTCTGGACCCCATTTTAATCTTTGTCCTTAAACTCTGGGAGTGAGAAGAAGGGAAGAAAGATCAGCTCAAGTAAAATACCATGCAAAGGAAGAGACTATTTCTTTCTAAGGACTGGAGCAGATTGCCTGGTCCTTGAGGCCTGACTGTGGGCCTTCTTTAGAATGGAACCTGGAGTAGACTCAGGTGTGGCACCAGCCTTGGAATACCACATGCCCAGCAGGGGAGTCCTGAGAGAGAAGAGCAATCCAATGAGAAAAGGCCACACATGATCAAAAGCATTTAACCTTTCTTTGAGCTCCCTCATCCTCCAACTGGGCTGTATAGATCAGAATGTAGTGAGATTTCTTTAAATGCAAATGCATAGACCCCAGCCAGACTCACTGAATTGGAAAACAAAAGCAGTCTCTTCCAAAGAAGAGATAGCTGAGTTCAGACTCTATTTCAAAATATACAGCACACAATATATCTTCTCACAAAGAAGACATAGTTTCTTAGAGGATGCTGCTTAATAGCTTAATATGTTTTGTTCTTGTCCTTAAATGTCTAGTTTAGCAGCAGAAAGAGAAGAATGGTCTGTTAGTTTTCCAGGGCCACTATAACCTGAATGACCTGAAACTAAGTAGTTTAAAATAATAGAAATTTATTCTCTCTCAGATCTGGAGGCTAGAAGTCTGAAATCAAAGTGTTGACAGGGCCCCATTCTCTTCTACAGCTCTAGAAGAGAATCCTTCTTTGCCTCTTCCAGATTCACAGTGGTCCTGGATTGTGGATATATCACTCTAATCCCTGAATCTGTCTTCACATGACCTATTGCCCTGTGTCTCTGTCTCTCAAATCTCCTTTTCTCTTTTATAAAGAAATCACCAGTCCTTGAATTTGAGCCCATGCCAGTAATCTAGTATAATCTCATCTCAAAATCATTACCTTAATTATATATAAAAAGACCTCTATTCCAAATAGGTTCCCATTTTGAGATTCTGGATGGATGCATCTTTGGGGGGGGGGGGACATGATTCAACCCACTGCAAGTGGTTACTGCTATTTAGTGCCAGAGAGGCATCTTATAATGACATTCTGAGAAAGGAATGGGGAGGAATAAATGGAAAGAGATGGTAAAATATGTCTTGATATGCACTGATACATGGACACCAATGTATGAGAATGTGAATGGTTAACTCTTGGCACAGACACTGTGATAGAAGGGCTGACATGTGAAATAAGAAAAGAAAGTCCAGAAGGGTGAATAGTATTTACATGGCAAAAATGTTTTTTCATGACCAGGTGTTGTTCGAAAACACCGTTTTAAGGTAACTTCAAGAAGAAGAAAACTTTTGCAATTATGTCTCTCTTTCTGTGACCCCGTATATCAACTTAAATGGAGAGAAAGGTAAATTAGATGTCTCATTGCTCACTCGGGTATCTCTGTGGTTTTGGTCTCCAGGTTACTGTAAAGCTCCAGAACAATTTCTATTTGCCAAGCCTACAACCCTAACCAATGAGTCTGAGTTTCCAGTTGGGACATCTTTGAACTACAAGTGTTCCCCTGGGTATTTTGAGAATATGTTCTCTATCACCTGCTTAGAACATTTGCTCTGGTCAAGTGCCAAAGGTATCTGTAGACGTGAGTAACCTCATCAAAGCATCTGTGGGATCTGACTTGATTTGTGTTGATTTTGAAGGTGAGATATCTAAGTTTGCTCAAGCTATTTAAATGGAGGGTGGACTTGTAAGTCATTCCTTTTTTTTGTCTGGGATTCTGCACCTTGACAAGATATTCATTTCATGGGAAAGACTCATACAAAAGGAATTGGAGGGAAATTTTCCATTCACTGGAGGTTACCTTTGATGACTAGAAACGTGAATGAAAAAGGAACACAAAAGAAAATTGTGTGGGTTGCAGTGAACTGTGCTGCACTAACTAAGATGGAGGGAAATGCTGAATTATCAAGCCTTTGATTTAGGCTGGTAGGATGAAAACCATTCTTTTGCCATACTTAACTTGTATTAGGAGATACAAGGTAGTCACTTTAAAAGCAGTGCTCTGTAACTGCTTGATTCTAAGGTTATATGGTGAGTTTCCTCAAAGTAGCAATTCTGAGGAAAAATCACAGATATATAGCTTGTTTAGTATGTTACACTCCAGTCTGAATCTTAAAAACAAATGTAAATTGAACTCTATGCCTAGTTTGAAATTCTGCTTCTTTCTTGTAGGAAAATCATGTGGAACTCCACCAGAACCCATAAATGGCATGGTGCATATAAACACAGATACCCACTTTGGATCAACAGTTAATTATTCTTGTAATGAAGGGTGAGTTGGAGCACTCTCTCTGGAGTATGAGTTCCACCAGCAGTGTCAATCTCTGTTCCAGTCTCAGATAGACAAACTAGACTACTGCCCCCTGTACTTCTAAATGTAGGCAATGGGACTTCTGAAGAGAGATAAAAATATGATGAAAGGAATCTAAAAAAGCAGGAACAATTTGTGTCTGTGTAATAAACTAAAGAAGGCACTATGCTCCTGCCAAAGCTAGTATATGTGAAACCTGGTAAGTTATCCACTGGATAAAAAGGACCAGCCTGCCAAATCAGTAAAATGAAAAATGCTTGTTTAACCCTGCAAACATCCTTAACTGAAATCAGCAGGTACTCCAGCTGAGTTAGAGGACCCTAAAGAAGGGATTGGAAGAGTAATTCTTGTGTAACAGCAGTCCAGGGAAGTGTAGACATTAAAACACACACAGAGGGCATGGACACTAATGGAGATTTTTGTTTGGTACAAAAAACCATACCAAGCTTGACTTTTTCTTGGTACAGTAACTGAGCAGAAGCCAATGCCCCAACTTAGAGGGAGTAATTAAAGAGAATGCACTAACTTTTAGTTGCCACTGTAAACTTAGAAAAAAGGTAACTATGTATATTATATCTTTCTGCAAAAACTGCCTTTGGTGATCAGCCCCATCCTCTCCTACCCAAGTCATTGTACCTATGGTCCAGCAATTTTAAACTAGGATAAATCAACATTCACCCCTGCTCACTTTGTCTGAGTCTGGAGATTTTAATACCTTTCTGTACAATCTCTTCACCAATCCCTCTCACCTGCCATTGTGAAAAAGCCCAGAGCTCTTTCTTTCATGAGCAAAACAAAACATCAGGACATACAAGGGAAGGAAGATACAGCAATTGAAAATAAAAGAGAGAAATCTGAGATATCAGAGAAAATATTCCTCAACAAATCAGTGTATTCCAATAAATAAGGGAATGAACTCCAAAACAGGATATTAGAAATCTCTCGTGTGTGTTTGCAACACAGAACCTATGAAAGAATAATAGGCATTTGTGAAATTTAATGATGTGATATCAGTAAACTTATACATGAATAAATATACAGTTGTCTAAAAAAGCAACAGTGATCAAGAGATTCAATTCTAAAGAAAAAGAAAAAGAAAATTCAAAGAGATCATGTGAAAACTGGATTAACTTCTCCTGAATAAACCAAGGACCACACTGGAAATTACACACACACACACGTATGCACTCTCACACACATTGAGACATGAGAAAAAATTAAAAAGCAAAAAGAGGTGAGTTATCAATTAGCAAATAATGGAAGGAAGATATTTTCCCAGGTCAGAAAAAAAAGACTAGATTGTTTGAATCTTAAGGTTTACTAAACAAATGCAAGATTAATGAGAAGAGACCCTCACCCTCCATGGAGAAAATGCATGAAAATCAGATATTTAAAAAGTTTGCAACTACCCAGAGATAAAATAAACAGAAAAAAAATCATGTTATCATCAAATGTTTCTTCCACACACTAAATAGCAAATATTAGTGTTTTGAGGGAAAGTATTGTGCCATGAAATATCTGTACTCAGTCAAGGCACAGAAGTATATTATAGTCTTACATGACCAAGAACACAAAACATATACCAATTACATATATTTTCTTAAAAAAAGCCAATTCCCACATTATATGTGTTTTTATTTATGTGAGTACAATACATAGTGTTAACTAGAGGGTATACATTGTAATACAATAACATTAGAAATGTATAAGCAAAGAATAAATTAAAACACAGAGTTTTGGATCTTGGTCAGAGAGAAAATTAAAACAGCCATTGAAGATTATGTATAAAAGAATAATAATGAATGATTATTGAGTACAGCTGTCCCAAGCACTCTACCTACAGCTTTAAATAAATTGACTTAATCTTTAAAATTACATTACAAGTAGATACTATATATAGGCCCCATTTTACAGAAGAGAAAACTGAGATAGAAGAATTAATGAATTTTCCCAAATACACATACTGGAGGATGAAGTTAGAATTTTTTTATTGTTGTTCAAGTACAGTTGCCTCCATTTTCCCTCACCATTCCCCCCAACCCACCCATCCCCACCACCCACCTTTGATCCTACCCCCTTTGACTTTGCCCATGTGCCTTCTATACATGTTCCTTGATGACCATTCCCCCCTTTTCCCCTGTTATCCCCCTTTCCCCTCCCCTCTGGTTACTGTCAGTTTGTTCTTTATATCAGTGTCTCTAGTTGTAATTTGTTTGCTTGTTTGTTTTGTTGATTAGGTTCTACTTACAGGTGAGATCATATGGTATTTGACTTTCAGCACCTGGCTTATTTCACTTAACATAATGCTCTCCAGTTCCATCCATGCTGCTGCAAAGGATAGGAGCTCCTTCTTTCTTTCTGCTGCATAGTATTCCATTGTGTAAATGTACCACAGTTTTTGATCCATTCATTTGCTGATGGGCACTTAGATTGCTTCAAACACTTGGCTATTGTAAATTGTCTCCTATGAACATTGGGGTTCACAGGTTCTTTTGAATGGTGTTTCAGGATTCTTACTCCACTGTTGTGGTACCATCTGGCAGGACCACGTGTTGTTGTGGAATGCTTGTCCTATATCCCCGGACAAGTGACGAACAAATTCACATGGACTAAAGGAATCCGGTGGAGAAAAAGGGATGTCGAGCCACTCTCTAAGTGAGAGAGTGCTAGCTTGGCCGCTCTCCCAGTAAGAGAAAGAGGGCCAGAGGGAGAGAGGGAGAGAGGGAGTGAGGGAGAGAAGAGGAGAGAGAGAGGGAGAGAGAGAGAGAGAGAGAGAGAGAGAGAGAGAGAGAGCGCCAGAGAGAGCCAGGGAGAAGGTGAGAGAGTGAGAGAGTGAGAGAGGCCCAGAGCGGACCAGAGAGTGTGAGAGAGGGCCAGCCTGCATGGCCACTCTCTCTCAGGGCCTGGACCCCTTGCCTGGGCAGGCTTTTATTGACACTCTAGGTAGATTACATCCAGGATGATTCTCATTAACTATGCACAGGTTCGCTTTAGGTGGTTACCACAACAAAAGAAAGAATGTTGCTAATCCCTTTAAGATAAAGGTCAATTGCAAATGTAAAGGGAAAAGAGGTTGAACTGGTTACACCCAAACTTGAGAAGTTTAGCATAGATTTTAGGAAGTTACTTTAAAGATATGCAGTAAACGTTTGTTTCCTCAATTCAAGGTGAGGGAGTTTTTAGCAAAAGCAAGTCTCAAAGTGGCCTAGGTACAATGCACGCCTGATTCCCCACGGGAGACCTAGTCACGGATGTTCTCTGCATGCCACGTGCGTCTGTCACTGCGTTCAGAACCAGAGCTGAGGCACAAAAATCACATCACACATGGATAGGCTCCCTATACTCCACCACCAACATATACCATACACAAAAATAAACTCAAGATAGATAAAAGATTTAAATATAAGTTGCAATATCATAAAAGTCCTAGAGGAGAACATAGGCAAGAAATCCTCAGATATTTTATGCAGCAATATTTTCACTGATATGTCCCCTAAAACAAGGGATATAAAGGAAAGAATAAACAAATGGGATCCCATCAAAATAAAAAGCTTCTGTGTGGCTAAAGAAAACATCAGCAAAATGAAAAGGGAACCAACCATATGGAAAAACATATTTGCAAATGATACCTCAGACAACGGTTTCATCTCCAAAATACGTAAAGAACTCATATAACTCCACTCCAGGAAGACAAACAATCCAATTAAAGAATGGGCAAAGGGCCTGAACAGACACCTTTCCAAGGAGGACATACAGAGGGCCCAGAGACATATGAAAGGATGCTCAGCATCACTAGCCATCAGAGAGATGCAAATTAAAACCACAATGAGATACCTCTTCACACCAGTCAGAATGGCCATCATAAACAAA
>VMDR010033793.1:0-11257 GCA_007922815.1 Macrotus californicus
GCATTTCCATATAAATATCTAGGAATAAATCTAAGAAAGAAACTACAAAACTTCTACACTTTCTAGTTTTTATTACAAAACATTGTTAACAGAAGTTAAAGAATACCTACGTAAATTAAAAGGTTTACCATTTTTAAAAATCCTCACCCAAGGATATGTTCACTGATTTTAGAGAGAAGAGGAAGGGAGAGAAAGAAAGAAAGAGAAAAAGATAGACAGAAAAACATTGATTCATTGCCTATTGTACATGCTCCAACCGGGAATCGAACCTGAAACCTCAGTATGTGACATGACTGGACACCAACCCAGACTGCCTTGGTGTACAGGACAACACACCAACCCACTGAGACACCTGGCCAGGATGACAGGTTTACCATTTTAATGAATTTGAAGACTCAATATTTTCAAGATGTCATTTGTCCCCAGATTGACCTAAAGATTCTTGGTATCCAAATCAAAATCCTAGGAAACTTTCTATGTTTAGTAATTGGCAAGATTATTCTAAACTTTATATGGAAATGCTTAGGACCTGGAATAACCATGATAATCCCAAAGAAGAAAACAAAGTTGGAAGATTAACACCATCAAGTGTGTGACTTGCTTCAAGCCACAGTCATCAAGACCCAGTATGGTACAAGAACGTACACCTACACCAATGAGGCAGAACAGAGATCCCAGAAATGTACCGAGGCTCTGTGGTCGCCTGATTTATGATCACTGTACTGCTATCTTCTGTGATGGAAAGAAGAGTGTTTTTCAGTATATAAGTTGATTGGATGTCCATGAAAGAAAAAAAAAATGAACTCTGACCCCTAACCCATGCTATACACATAAGTGGATTAGAGTACAGACTTATAAATGAAAGAGTAAGTAATGAATCTTCTGAAAGAAAGTATAAGAGAGTATCTTCTTAACTTTCAAGTTGGTAAAGATTTCTTAAATAGGAAACTATCTATCATCTATCTCTATCTATCATCTATCTATCTATCTATCTATCTATCTATCTATCTATCATCTATCATCTATCTGTCTATCACTGTGCCTGGTAATCTAGTAACCCATTGACACTCCTAGACATACATCCAACAGCAATGCATGCTTGTGGCCATCCAAAAACATGTACTGGAATCTTTATAACAATCATGGTTTAAGTAGCTAAAGCCTGGAAGGAAAACATCCATTGCAGTAGAATGGATAAAGAAATTGTGATATACTAAATACAGTGGAATTCTCTGAAAGATAAAAAAGAACACATTACTTGTACAAGAAACAAAATGAATAAACCTCACTGATATAATGTAGAGCAGAAGGATACAGACCCCAAAAGTAATTAGAGACTGTAGGATTGTATCTGTATAAAGTTCCCAAACCAGGCTCAGCTAAACTGTGGGGATGGAGATACGAACGGCAATTATGCCTGGGTGTGGAGAGTTACCTGGGTGTCTCTGTCATAACCTGCATAGTGGGTACAGACATACACATATTTTAGATACACATATCTAAAAAATCAAGTCATACTCCTGAGATTTATGCATTTTACTATGTGTGAGTTATACATTAGAAACAGAAATGCCATCAGTGGGTTTATGTCTTCTAAATCTATTCACCTTTATAGCTCTTCTTGGTTCTGTCAAAAGCCAAGCCATCAGTTATTCAACCAATAAAGATGCAGTAAACGGCTTTTAGATAGAGATAGTTAATTACAGAAACTATAACACCAGCCAGAGGGGCTAGCTTTCCCTAATCCTTGTCCAACACTCCAAAAAGAATGACCCTGAAACAAAAGGGGCCGATGACAACTATGTGAGTCATGGGCACCCTACTGCAAGGACCCAAATCTAGGCTGCTGCTAAGAGGGTTTATATTCTGAAGAGCCTTTCTGAGGGGCTGAGACAGGAAGCTCCTTAGTCAACATAACTTCATGACAGTCTCTTGAGGAAGATAGGGAAGTGAGGGGAAGTGGAAATGGAAGACAGACTCAGAGAAGATCCCCACAGGATTACAAGGTCTCCTGTCAAGAATCAGATTAGCCCTGATTTTGTTTTGTGTGTTGTCTTGTGTGGCTTATTTGGATCTGTGCAAGTTTGCCAGGGTGCCATGGTGAAGCCATTTCCCTATAGGTTTCGGACCTGTGAATCTGGCTTTCTACCTGATGCCTCCGCAAGGGATGCTATGGGCCCTCCAATTCAATGTTGTCAGAACTCTGTTATTCTCTAAATTTCCAAGGCCAAACCTCCTCCGGTATGCCCTATCTCAACTGCCAGCTCCAGAAAGCGATGTGTGCAGTTGAGCACCTAACACCCACTCTCCTTCCAGTTTTGTCATCTGTGCACCCTCCCAGCTGGGAAAGCTAGGAGCTCCAGCCATCTTTTCCACTTTTGTACTCAGCCCAAATGACCAAACTCTTTGGAGCTTTACCTCTTAAATGTCTCTTGTGTGCGTCCAATCTCTTCCTTTCCATTCCTACCACTCTGGCTGCCTGTGTGCCACGTTTCTTCCTGTTTGCACTTTGCACATCTGTCTCTTCTAACTAGAGTAACCTTCTTTCTTAGACACGTCTCTTTCAGATTCTCAGCCCAAGTCACTTCTACAAGGAAGCCTTTCTGGGATCTCCCAGATGAGGCCAGTTTTTCTAATTACAGATCCATCTATATTTTTAATTATACACTGTCATACAATTGTGTTCCATTAATAGCTCTTACCTCACATACAATTTCACATTGTCTTGTGTTGTATTTTATTAGGGTACAAGTTTCATGAAGGCACAAAAGGTGATTTTTTTGTTACTTATTACATACCCAACATTGAGCATAGTAGGTGCTTAACTTATAATTATTGAATGGGTAAATGAGTAGTAATTACATTTTTATGTAATTACCTGTGTAATGTCTGCCTTCTCTTCATAATGTCAGGGAAGCACCATCCTCGGGGCAGAGTGCTAAGCAAACAGTTCTCAATCTCTCTCTCTCTCTCTCTCCACACACACACACACACACACACACACACACACGTGTATATAGATATAGATAAATAGATATATATGATGAATGAATAAATAAAAGTGAATGGCGAGTACCTGGAGCCTGTGGGAAGAATAAAAAGGGAGTTTGAACAGTGGATTTAGGTAGACATGCGGCTTTGGCATTTAACAACTAAAGGCAAGCTTCCCTGGCAGGGACCTACTTGCTCAAGTTCCTCTTGTACTTCAGTCTAAAGCACAATCAGCTCATCATTTAGGGGCCATGGCAGAGTCAAGAAGAGATACATCTGGAAGTGCCAGAAATCTTTCCAGTCTGCCTTCCAACCACACGCAGCTCAGGCAGCTGCTTTCCCCACCCAGCAACAGTCAGTGCAGACTGGAGGAGGCTAGTGCCCGCCAGAACACCAGAACTTCTGCCATCATATTAGCTCTATCAAGATAACAACAGGAGCAAGAATAAATAAAATAACAGAAATGAGTGAGACAATTGAACCATCTTAGTCCCATCAGCTAACCTGGAAGGAAAAAGAAGAGTTAAGAAAGAGTAAAACATACTGATCAGGGAAGGAGTTCTGGGGGACGTGGGAAAAGCAGCTGCATCTGCCATGTCTGGTTAATGTTGGAGAGTAGGCTTAAAGTTCTAATTGTATATGGCTTTCTGTTTATTTTTCAGTTTCTTTGATTTTTTTGTTCTTTGTTTCGTTGCTTGAAGAAAAAGCATTTCCTTACCTCAGATGTAAGGAAGTGAAGCCAGTCCTTTGGAGACAGAGCAGTATCCTCAAGGTGTTTGTTGTTGTTTTGTAAATGCAGATACCCAGTTTGGATAACTATGACACCCTCCACTTCCTGCCCACTTCTGACACATCTTTCCAGAACGTTGTGTCTCCTGGACTTGCTGTCTCACACATTTTGTGTGTTGAGGTGTTTTTAGGCTTCTTGAATAGTATTTTATATTACAAATATTAATTTTACTTTTCTTTCCCTTAGTAAATGTTTATTCAGCCATACAGAAAAAAGCCAAAAGGAAGGTTTGTGCTGTGCCCGAGGCCGAGTGCTGCCGCGTGGGTGGCAACGGAGGAGAACCCAGCCCCTGGGGAAGGTGAGATGTCAGGGCTCCATCTGGGTCACTGAAGGAGCCAGTGCCCACCCCTCCCCACCTTGCAATTCCCCTCCCCCCAGGATCTATTTCTTAGCGTGCTTACGATGACACACATTATGAATAGAAGCAGATTTCAAGTGTAAATTTGGGGGGTTTTGTAAGGCCCCAGGAGAAACACTGAGGAGAAAATGATACAAAAGTAGCAAATGAGCTGACAAGCCAGGTTTTCACAACTACAGTTCTCACAGGGTTTGCACAGTTCCTGTCTCCCTTCGGCTCTGCTTTTATTTCTGAGTCTGCGCCAGCCTGAATCTTCCCGTTTATCCAACTTACAGGAAGAAATCACACAGATGCCTTTCTCCCTGCCTGCGGGGTGCCTTTGGGCAGTGGTCCATTTTGTGCCCTTGGACTTGATTAATAAACACAGATGCACCTCTTTGGGGATTTCCTGCCACTAATTTAGCCATTATCTTCCATTAACACCTCCACTTAAATGAGTTTGTCATGTTCATGTTAGTCCCTAATGGGCTGGGACTCAGAACTGGCCGGCTGTCGTAGAAGAGTAAGAACTGGAAGAGATGACAGAGGTGACGTTTCTCAGACCAACAGAAGGACCCATCGTGCCAGTGCCCAAGGGTTTCGGGGGGACCGCACCTGAAACAACTCTCAGCCACTGAGTGTGGAAGCTTGTCTTCCTATGATTACCTTTCAATCACTTTAATTAATCAAAGAAAAGTGCTTATTTTAGATCTGGAGAGTCCTTACTACCGCTCTAACCCAAAGTTAAACTCCCATTGAAACAAAGTAGGGTGCCTTAGGCTCAGGGAGGGGTACAGTGTTCTCAGTGTTCTTTTATTTCTCATACTCATTATTGTTGTTACTGTGTATTAACGGCCAGTGGCCCCAATTCTTCACTTACTCATGTAACCAAAGTAGCATACCTACTTTGTGCCATGGGTATTATCCTGAGGAATTTGAGTTTTTCTCCTGAGAGTCTCAGGAAAGCACTGTGGGATTTTAAACAGAGGAATAATGTGGCTGGATGTCCTTTTAGAAAAATGGCTCTAGCTGCTTCTCTTTGAATTTTCCAGTTTTAAAAATCCAAATCTATCCAAATCTATCAAAGTGTGTTGAATTGGTAAGAACCAAAACAAAACAGAAATCTCATTTCTGCAACCTTCTGCCACTCTACAGAGAAGCACATTTCTCTGTCTTCCACTTTTTTCTCTTAAACTGTGTGCCAAGGACGACCATCCAATCTCAGTGCAGATTCCTAGTTCCTGGAATATGACGTCCGGTCACCTCAGCTCTCACTACCTCCACCCTCACCCTTTGCAAAGCCAACTCCTGCTTGGCTATCTGACTGACAGGCCGAATCCTCTGAGACACCTGAGGTGGCTCTAAGCCTTCTCCTTCTATTAATGAAGGAACAGACTTCCCTAAGGTGGTCGAGCCTGGGCTCAATCCAATATATTCTCATTTTGGTTGCTCCTTCCACTGTACAACAGGGCCATTAAAGATTGAGGAACTGTTGTCCACCCAAGTCTCCAAGCTTCGTGGCTTCTTTCTTCACAGTGGGATTTCCACAGTGTCACCTAACTAGGACTTCACACCCTGTGGGCCTTCCTCAGTTTGCCTCCCTCAATGACTTCCACTTTCTTTGTACTTGGACCTTCTACTCCTCAGTCAAATTAAAGAACAATGGTTAGAAGACAGCCCTCATATCACTTCTTATACTTGCAGTGATTTTTCCTTCCCCTTTCCAGCAGGGTTCAGTGATGACGTCAACACTCATCATTATCATGGCACTGCCCTGGCCAGGGAGTGCTCTCTCTCCTTTAGCATCCTTGGATGGCGTTACAGACCTGGCCTTGCAGGGTGCACACTCTTGGTTAATTTTCCCCTTTACTTCTCCTCCTCTGAGAAGCAGATTATTACTGTTCTAAATACCTTGAGCAAAACTTAATTTATCCCACAGGTTCACATCTGTAAAACAACAGTGACAGGGAGAGCTGTTTGAAATGAAATGAGAGCTGAAGCTCACTCAGTTAAAAAAAAAAAAGAGAACAAAGAAATAGGCTGACATCTCTCCCTCTCAGCATGATGGGATTAAGATGGTTTTAATTATCTCACCTGGTTTTTGTTATTTCATTTATTGTTGCTCCCTAGTGTTTTCTTTATAGAGCTAATATGCATATGATAGCATACGATCTGCTGTTATTGTCTGCATTTTTCCCTTTAAGAGGATTCAAGAGTCCCAGGTTAAAAAGTAAAAATCACAGTTCAAAATGTTCATAAATGCGTGATGACAAGAGCAGAGGCTTAAGTTACTGTGCTCAGTCATGTTCAAATGACAATAACAACTGAAGACTCAGGACAGAATATCTCACACTTTGTTTGAATAAAGTAAATGGGTTTCTAATATGATCTGGGTATGAAAAGATGTGGAAATTGAAGGGACCTGTGCGACGTCACGGGACGTACTCTCAGGTCCATCCTGCAGCCACACACAGTGGGCTGTTTGGGGGCAGGGCAGTTTGTTGACTGAAATATACTCATATTCAAGAGTCAGGAGATTTTAGCAGTTACCTTCTCTACAGTCTCTCAATGATTAAGAAGATCAGGCCAATCATATGTTTTATGTGGTTTTAAGTATATTAAAAATAGATTGCCAGAAAATCTCTAAATATTGTGATAAATTTGAATATTAATAACACAAATTATAGTAACTCATAAATCTTGTTGGCATGTCTGACTGCATATTTACCTTCATTTGTGGTTAATGTCAAAAATTTATACTGAAGCCATTTTTGAACATGAAGCCCTGGACAAATGTCCCTCTTGTAGCCACCACCCCACCCTACATAGGCAATGTCCTATGTAACCGGAATGGGCACAATCCTATTAACAGGCCAATGGCCCCAACACCAATCTCTATAGACCAATAAATGCTTTATATGTATTAACCCATTCATTTTTCACAAATGTTGTAAAAGTGAGATTATAATTATGAGATAAATACTATTGAGAAGAGGAAAGAAAGGCATAGAGTCATTAGTAACTTGTCAAGGATCATAGCTGGTAAGTGGCATAGCAAGCTCCAAAGTCCACGTCCTTAACCATTATGTCATAGGTTGGATCATGTAAAGTTGCCAATTGTCAATCACTTGTGACCTACAAATTACCAATTTCACATGGTTCAACTTAGTGTGCTGAGATTGACTTAAGCTATGTTCATATGTCATACGAGCCTGTACATGTGGGACATGTTTGTTACTATTGCCGCTCAAGAATACCTATGAACCTTTTATCTGAATTGACAGGTACAGTATTTATATCTGAGTGTTTTTGCTCCAGGGCAAAGATTTTAAAATTCATATCTCCTTTGTCAAGGTGGGAGTTGTAATAAAGCTGATGAGAGCTTAACAGGAAGAAAAACTTTGTAATGAGCACAGCTGACAAAGCTGGGCTGATGGCCTCTGTGGACAGCAGTGGGAGCTTCTTCCCTAAGAGGCGTACTCAGAGGTAGGACATGCTGCTATCTATAATGTTCACTGAGGTTTGTGTCCTCCTAATAGCTCAGCCAGAGCAGGAGTCCGGCAGCTGTCCACCCCTGCTTGCCCAGGAGCGGGAAGGTGGCTGTGCTGGCCAGTGTCCCATGCTCTGATTTTTATTCCAGATGGGAACATTAAAAAATCTGAGGCAAGGGAATGCTACAGAGAAACAGGGAGGTTTATTTGCTCTAGTCGAAAATTTTTGTAATTTGTACAAGATTTAGAAAGAAGTAATGCTGTGTCTTTAAAAAGGCTATGTTGAGCCCTGGCTGGTGTAGCTCAGTGGACTGAGTGTCAGCCTGTGAGCCGAAACGTCGCTAGTTCAATTCCCAGTCACGGCGCATGCCTGGGTTGCAGGCCAGGTCTCCAGTAGCGGGTGTGTGAGAGGTAACCACACATTGATGTTTCTCTCCCTCTCTTTCTCCCTCCCGTCCTCTTCCTCTAAGAATAAATAAATAAAATATTTAAAAGATAAAAAGTAAAAAGGCTATATTGAAGTCCTTCCATTGTGCAATCTATTCTCATAAACACAAGTTCCTTTTTGCCTCCAATCACTTGCTAAGCAATTCTGATGCCTCTCTTCTGGGCAGTGCCGTGACGCCCTTTAAGATGTTCACCATTAGGCTTTAGTAGCATCGAATTTGCTGTAAACAGTCTCTGGAGACTAATCTAATAATGACCACTCCCATGGTCAACATTTTACTGAAGCACAGTGTGAACCTGCATTCACCTTGAAAATGGAGACATACCCAGGCCTGCTCTCAGCAGCCGGTCAAATCTGCACAGCTCTGACTTTAGCTGGACGCCAAAAGTTACCCAGATTCCATGAACTGGCTCAGTGGGCTCTTCTGACTAGTAGGGTAGCAGTACACACAATGCCTGTGAAAACGAAATCTAACTGTGCATAAGGCTGCACAGGAAGAGACAGAGCATTTTTGCAGGATCGAATTGTTTTCTTCCTTCCACACCATGTCCACATAGCTCCCCTGATAGCAAGTGTCCCATTTGCTGTGAAATTTGGTTTTACTGATTACAGCCTATAATGATCATTCGGCTCAGTGGATCAGATCTTCCTTTTCCAAAAGCCATTTTATGTAGGCACAAATGTGTTTGTCCCTCACTTATCCTGATCAGTGGGGCATTCAGTTATAAAGATCAGATTGAAAGCAATTTCTTTGATTTTCCTTTGATGTTTCTAAAAGGAGAAGAGATTCTGCATCCCTCTGAGTGCTCCCCGATGGTGTGGAGAGCCATGGGACAGCCAGTATGGAGATGTCCTATTTTCAACCACAATCGTTTCACTGGTCAGCCAGGATGCTCCGCATTGCCCAGTGCTTTGGAAATTTGTTTCAGCCACGAGTCATATGACTCACCCCTCAAGAAAGTTGCCCCATTTTCTGGCTACTCTTGATCTCTGGAGTCAAGACCAGGGTAGGAGCCCATCATGACCACCCTAGCCCATTTCTATCAGAGGCTGGTACATCTTTTACTTTCTGTCTACTACCTTTTCTCTCTGTGCTCATAGATTCTGAACAAAGCAGCAGCTGAGAGAATCCCATGTCACTGAATGACTGAGAATGTGACAGGAAAGCCTAGCCACACCGGGCCGCCTCTCTCCAGGTGGCCCTGTTCTCTTTCCCTAACGGTTGAAGAGGTGCTGTTGTCCTTGCCTATAAGGCCCAGCTCCAAGTCTCCATTTCCCTTGTGTCACTTTATGCCTCTGCCCCCAGGATTTGGAACAATAATTTCTAGTTTCCTGGATTGGCTCCCCTTTGCAATATGTTAAACACCCTCTTCTCCTTCAAGTCTTCCCTTAATATAGTCCATGCTCAGGGCTTCTGTGTAGGTCTGTCCCACAGGAGAATTTCTGCGGATCCAGAAACTGAGATAAAGACTTATGGAAAATCTCATCCCTGCTCACAGGTAGATCAAACAGTTTTTGAGAGTAAAAAACAGCAAACATTGAAAGATGCCAGCCATAATCTTAGTATAAAGGCCAAGAAGGAGAAATTGTCTCCTTGGGCTGTGCATGTATATGAGGTCTGCCCAGAAAGTATCTGGCTATGCAATATAAAAAAAATAGAGACATTTATTGAAAAAGATACTAGAAACATTGTTCACAGGACAGTGACACCCCAGTTCCCTTTCAAAGTAGGTACCTTGGGATCTCACACAGTTCTCCCAATCGCCATTAGCTGCTCCATCATATCTGGGAAAAGCCAGAAGTTGCAGGGCATCAAATCTGGGCTGTAGGGTGGCTGAGTCACCAGGATGACTGACATTTTGCCAAAAAACTCTGCACGAACAGGTGCATTGTCATTATGAACTGCCAATCACCAGTAGCTGCAGCCTTCTGGATCATCTGAATAGTTTCCGTGGACAAATGTTCAAGCTTAATGCAAAACTTGATGCAAATTCATTGCTCTACTCACTCAGTTATTTTGAATGTGATGGTCACACAGTGTACATGCTCACTCAATGGCATCTACCACCCCCACTGACTAGTACAGTGAAGTCGTCATTGTTTATGCATGTGCATTCCAGTCCACTCTCCTTGGCTGCCAGGTTACATCAATGTCACACAAACCATTCTCATTATATAAACAACTGCTAGAATTTTCCAGACAGACCTTATACAATTTCAATGAGTTTTGACAAGTGTATAGAGTTGTGTAACTATCGCCACCCAGATGGTATATAGTCCCCTAGTGCTCATTTTCCATCAATCTCCATTGCCTATTTCCAAGCCTTAGAAACCACTGTTTTGCTACTACAGTTTTGCCTTTTCTAGAATTTCATATAAATAGAATCATACAGTCTTTTTTATCTGACCTCTTTCACTTAAGAAATTGTTTTTAGAATTATCTTTGTTGTTGGGTATATAACAGTTCATTTCTTTCTTTTGCTAAATAGTAATTTCATTGTGTGAACATATAAATATGCTAAAATATAGATTGATTACAACTGTAGCTATTATAAATAAAGCTGCTATGAACATTAATTTACAAGTCTTTGTGTGAACATTTATTTTCCATTATTTTGGGTAAGTACATAGGAGTGGGATTACTGGCTCATAAGTGCATGTTTAACTATATTAGAACTTGTTTTGTTTTCCCAGACACTTCTCCAAGGAGGACATACAGAGGGCCCAGAGACATATGAAAAGATGCTCAGCATCACTAGCCATCAGAGAGATGCAAATTAAAACCACAAGGAGATACCACTTCACACTGGTCAGAATGGCCATCATAAACAAATAAACAAACAAGTGTTGGAGAAGATATGGAGAAAAGGGAACCCTAGTGCACTGTTGGTGGGATTGCAGACTGGTGCAGCCACTGTGGAAAACAGTATGGAATTTCCTCAGAAAACTAAAAATGGAACTGCCTTTTGACCCAGCAATTCTGCTCCTGGGATTATACCCTAAGAGCCCTGAAACACCAATCCAAAAGAACCTATGCACCCCAATGTTCATAGCAGCACAATTTACAATAGCCAAATGCTGGAAGCAACCTAGGTGCCCATCAGTCAATGAGTGGATCAAAAAACTGTGGTACATTTACACAATGGAATTCTACGCAGCAGAGAGAAAGAAGGAGCTCCTACCCTTTGCAACAGCATGGA
>VMDR010033794.1:0-11253 GCA_007922815.1 Macrotus californicus
ATGTTAAAGGGACTTATCTAAGAAAAAGAAGATCAAAAATAGGAACAGTAAAATGACAACAAACTCACAGCTATTAACAACTGAACCTAAAACAAACAAAAACAAACTAAGCAAACAATTAGAACAGGAACAGAATCACAGAAATGGAGATCACATGGAGAGTGATCATCAGGGGTGGGGTGGGGAGAGAGGGGAGAAAGGTACAGGGAATAAGAAGCATAAATGGTAGATAGAAGATAGACAGGGGGAAGTTAAGAATAGTATAGGAAATGTCGAAGCCAAAGAACTCATTTATATGACCCATGGACATGAACTAAAGAGGGGGAATGTGGGTGGGAAGGGGTGTACAGGGGGGAATGGGGGGAGATGGGACAACTGTAATAGCATAATCAATAAAATATATTTAAAAAAAGAATAATGAAAATACTAGAGAAATTCAACATGACAATAGTAAGGCTACCTTGTTTAATAACATTTTCTAGCAATTGGCAAGAAAATATGAAACAAAATAAAAATAATTATCACTTGAAGTAGTTCACAGAAATAGTGATGTAAAAACATGACTTAAAAACATGAGAATTTTCTTCACTGATAATTAAAAATATAAAAGTAAAATATAAATGTAAAGATAGATTTACCTTTTAAATAGGTAAATATTAAATGTGGTAAGTGCCGGGAAATACATCAATTCCCTTGAACTCTAGAACGTGGAGGAATCTTAAGAAAAGATTATTAATTGAAATGGATAGTTCAGGACAATGTATATATTTAAAGTTATAGAAATGATTAATAGTGAATATGCTCACGTACTGATAGGCCAAGGATTTGGAGAAAGCAGCCCAGGAGTTCCAGCCACGATGGAGACATAGATAGAAATGCTTTACTTCCTCACACAACCAAAAGAAGAACAACAACAAATTTAAAAACAAAATACAACCAGAACTGCCAGATATTCAAACTTCATGGAAATCCAACAACCAAGGAGTTAAAGAGACATTCATCCAGACTGGTAGGAGGGGCGGAGATGGGCAGCCAAGGCAGAGAGGACACACAGCCAAGGAGGTGGCTGGTGGACTAGTTGGTCTCACTTTTGTGGGCCAATAAGCTGGGAAGAACCATTGGGAAGCGAGACAGACCGTGGAACCCAGGGTTTCAGCATGGGAAACTAAAGGCTCAAAAGCTCTGGATGTAAAAATCTATGGGAGTTGTGGCACTAGGAGAAACTCTCAGGATCACAGGAGAGTCCATGGGAGAGGCCCACAGGATCCTAGAACGTACACAAACCCACCCATCTGTGAATCAGCATCTGAAAGGCCACAATCCACTTGTGGGAAGTGAGGAAAGTGACAGAAAGTAGGGCTAGAGCAGAGCCAGCAAGTGGTATTGTTCCCTCTCTGACCCCTCCCCCACAGACAGCACCACAACAGCAGCAAAGAGGGTTGCCCCACCCTGGTGAATACCTAAGGCTCCACCCCTTACAACATAACAGGTGTGCCAAGACAAAGAAATATGGCCCAAATGAAAGAACAGATAAAAACTTCAGAAAAAGAACTAAGTGATAAGGAGATAGCCAACCTATCTGATGCAGAGTTCAAAACACTGGAAATCAGGATGCTCACAGAGATGATTGAGCTCAGTCAAAAAGTGAAGGAGGAATGAAGGCTATACAAAGTGAAATAAAGGAAAATATACAGGGAACCAAAAGTGAAGGGAAGGAAACTGGGACTCAAACCAAGGATTTGAAACAAAATGAAGAAATAAACATCCCACTGGAACAGAATGAAGAAACAAGAATTCAAAAAAAGGAGGAGAGACTGAGGAAGCTCTGGGACAACTTTAAATGCTCCAACATCCGATCATAGGGGTGCCAGAAGGAGAAGAGGAAGGTCAAGAAATTGAAAACTTATTTGAACAAATAATGAAGTAAAACTTCCCCAATCTGGCAAAGGAAATAGACTTCCAAGAAGTCCAGGAAGCCCAGAGAGTCCCAAACAAATTGGACCTTGGCAGGAACTCAGCAAGATACATCATAATCAAGTTACCCAGGATTAAAGGTAAGGAGAGAATCTTAAAAGCAGCAAGAGAAAAGGAGACAGTTACCTACAAAGGAGTTCCCAGAAGACTATCAGCTGATTTCTCAAAAGAAACTTTACAGGCAAGAAGAGACCAAAAAGAAGTATTCGAAGTCATGAAAGGCAAGTACCTACATCCAAGATTATCCTACCCAGTAAAGCTATCATTTAGAATGGAAGGGCAGATAAAGTGCTTCCCAGATAATATCAAGTTAAAAGAGTTCATCATCTTCAAGCCTCATTATATGAAATGTTAAAGGAACTTATCTAAGAAATACAAGAAATGTTAAAGGGACTTACCTAAGAAATATCTGAAAGATATATGAACAATAAAATGACAACAAACTCACAACTATCAACAACTGAACCTAAAACAACAAAAACAAAAACTAGGCAAACAACGAGAACAGGAATAGAACCACAGAAATGGAGATCACATGGAGGGTTATCAGTGGGGAAGGGGAGGGGGAGAAAAGGTGCAGGGAATAAGAAGCATAATAGGGAGGCACAAAATAGGGAGAGATTAAGAATAGTATAGGAAATGGAGAAGCCAAAGAATTTATATATACAACCAATGGACATGAACTAAGTGGTAGGGGGAAATGCTGGAGGGTGGTAGGGTGCAGGGAGGAGGAAGACAAAGGGGAAAAAAGAAATGATTAATAAATAATGCCAACTTTATAAACTAAAAACAACTAATAAATGGAAATAAGCACCTGCATGTGATTTTTCCCAAAAGTCTATTAAATTCAAACAAGTGGAAAACAAAATATAAAGTATAGGGAAATAATATGTAGTGGGATCCTATTTTTTGGCCACAAACTCCTTAGATACATATATTTACATTAAAATAGTTACAATGCCTAAATATATACACTGAATTGTTAGACATTTCTAGAGAGTGAGATGGAGTTTGAGAATTTCATTTATATTTGATCCCTTCTTTATTAAATAGTAATCAATAATCATGAATTATCATGAAATTTAAAAATAATATGTAAGCCCTGGCTGGTGTAGCTCTGTGGATTCAGTGCGGGCCTGCAAACCAAAGGGTCGCTGGTTCAATTCCCAGTCAGGGATCATGCCCGGGTTGTGGGCCAGGTCCCTAGAAGAGGGCAGCAAGAGGCAACTACACATCGATGTTTCTCTCCCTCTTTTTCTCCTTCCCTTCCTCTCTCTCTAAAAATAAAATAAATGAAGTCTTTTAAAAAATAAGCATTTTGTTAGATTATAAAGATTGGCTGGGTTGGGGTGGAGTGGTGGGGGGAAAATGCAAACTGTAATTGAACAACAATAAAGTAATTAAAAAAAAAGTTTTAAAATAACAAAAAAAAGAAAGTTTCCTTGAGAGTTATTTTCTGTTTTGTTTCTAAATCTGTTAATATATCATTTTAACTTTGTTATTGTTTCTTTACAGATCAGGCTTAATGAATCACTTAAAAAATAAATAAACTGAAAAGGAAGAAAAGTAGGAAGAAAGACTGAAACAAATTCTCAGTCACCATAATACTATCGTTGTTTTAAAACAAACTACTGCATTACTTCATGATCCAAAACTTGTGAATTCTGTGAAATTAGAGCTGAATGTGAGTGGAATGAAGTGATAGGGCGTGAGTTTGACTTTCAGGATAAACCTGCCCTCCGATCTCAATTGTTTCCTGCATTTTAATGCGGAGTCAGAATGACTTCTTCAGGAGGAGGTTGAGGCAAGTGAAAGGAATGTGTATCCCAACAGCTCACGTTTTGCGGGCTGAGGCTAGAGTGGCCTCCGCTCCCGGTTGGCTGGCCACGGAGCCTTGCGCAGCGGGGCGCGGAGGGAGAGGCCGGCCGGCCCAGCCCCGCGCTCACTCCGCTGCGCGCGGCAGACGCGGGTCTCTCGCGCGCTGTACCTCAGTCCTTCGCTTTCTGAACTGTTCTGGCAAAGGGCAGGTATTTTATCCCCTTAAATTCTACTGTAATCAGTTTTACTTTTTCTGTGCAGAGTCCCTCTCAACGCACTGGGCCAGGGTTAAGAGCCTGCCCGCCTCCCCACCTGCCCGCTGCAGCTGCCACTCGGCGGGGAACCTTCGACAATCCCAATGAGTGTCTGCGCACTTCGCCTGACTGCACCCCTGTGCTGGCACAGCGCACATTTCAGGTGTGCCATTGGGCTTGTCACTGCTCTCCTGGTGAGGGGAGCAATGGGGCAACATTCATCGTTTATATATGGACACACTGTAGAAGCTCAAAGAATGAACGATGAATTGCTTAATGTGGCAGTTAAGACCTCCCTACCGCAGGGGAGCCTTTACTGTTCTCGGGTCAACGCTAGGAAAACCCGAGAGCAGCATCCAGCTCTGAGCTTGGGCGCCGCGAGCTCTCACACCCACGCAGGTGACTCATAGAAGGGCAGGAAATGAGTCTAGTGGCAGGACTCGTGGTTCTTCCTCACTTTGGGTGAAATTGCGGACGGCAGAGCGGTTCACCTGCACCAGGGGGACTGTTGCTTTGTGGACGTTTGTTTAACTCCAGTAAGAGGGAGTGTGCGCTCATCATGCAGCAAAGGTAAGACGGATTTCTCCCTGTAGGTGCGGGACAAACAGTGTGAACACTATTGCCCCCAGATGCACCGTCCCACCTCAGAAATGCCCGCACTCAAAACACCGCTAAAACAGCTGTACTATTTTCAGTACCTGGAGGGAGGGTAAGATTAAAAACTTTAGTTTATGTCCAAAGATTGTTTTTAGTCTTGAAGATGAAAGGGTTTAAACTCATAAAATATGTGGCTACAATGATAAATGGCAGGAAATGAAACCCATATGTTTCAGAGCAAGGGCAGGGCTGCATCGTCCCAGCTGAGTGACAATTCCCCACCACCCACATGAGGTTGCTAATACCTTTTTAGATGTTTTTTTTTTTTTTCAAAACGAAACTCAAATCTTATATCTCATTTTCTCCTGTTCACCCTAGAAAACTCAATGTTTCTTATTCCAACATAAAATCTTAGATACCTCATGTAAAATATTTTTGCCAATATATCTCCTAGGGCAAGGGAAATAAATAAACAAATGGGACTACATCAAACTAAAAACCTTCTGCACAGCAAAAGAAACCATGAACAAAATTAAATTGTAACCCGCTGAATGGGAGAACATATTTGCCAGTGATACATCTGATAAGGGGTTAATTTCGTTCATCAACACAAGGAAGACAAACAACACAATTAAAAAATGGGTAAAGGACCTGAATAGACACTTCTCTAAGGGTACAGATGTCCTATAGACATTTTAAAAGTTGCTCATCATCATTAATCATCAGAGAGATGCAAATTAAACCACAATGAGATATCAACTCACACTTGCCAGAATGGCTACTACCAGCAATAAATCAACAAACAGCCCTGACTGGTGTAGCTCAGTGGATTGAGCGTGGGCTATGAACCAAAGGGTCACTGGTTTGATGTCAGGGCACATGCCTGTGTTGTGGGCCAGGTCTCCAATGGGGGCCATGTGAGAGGCAACCACCCACTGATGTTTCTCTCCCTCTCTTTCTTCCTCCCTTCCCCTCTCTCTAAAAATAAGTAAATAAAACCTTTAAAAACTAAATAAAATAAATCAACAAACAACAAGTACTGGCAAAGATGTGGAGAAAAGATAACCCTAGTGCACTGTTGGTAGGAATGCAGATTGGTGCAGCCACTGTAGAAAGCAATATGGAGTTTTCTCAAAAAATTTAAAATGGAACTGCTATTGACCCAGCAATCCCACTTCTGGGAATATATCCTAAGAATCCTGAAACACCAATCAGAAAGAATATATTCACCCCTACATTCACTGCAGCATTATTTACAATAGCCAAGTTCTGGAAACAGCCCAATTGCCCATCAGTAGATTAGTGGATTTAAAAGCTGTGGTACATTTACACAATGGAATACTACACAGCTGTAAAAAAGAAGGAACACTTAACCTTTACAAAAGCATGGATGGGACTAGAGAACATTATGCTAAGTGAAGTAGGCCAGTCATAAAAAAATACCATACAGTCTCACTCATATGTGGAATGTAATGAACAAAATAAAACCAGAGACATGGGTACATGGAACAGACTGATAGGTATTAGAGGGGGGAAAAGTGGGGGGGACTGAAAGAGATTAGCCAAAGAATATATATGCATATACATATAACCCATGAACACAGATAATGTGGTGAAGGCCAGGGGTGGGTAAAGGGGGGCAAAGTAGAGAAAAAGAGGGGATATCTGTAACAGTGTCAACAATAAAAAATAATAACTTTTATTTTTTCTATCTGTCTTTTCAGGAATTTTATATCTCATCCTTTAAAAATAATTTTATACTGGTAAATTTGTTATAATTCAATAACATAACTTGTAATTTATGTTTGTGTATAGATTTGTGCCTTGGTTTATCTGTGATAATCCATAAACTTTCCAAAAGCAAATAATATGTCCCTCATTTCCTATTTTTCTGTTCCTTTGAGACATTCAATATGGCTTTTTAACAAACCAATACAGAAGTACAAACTTATTGAGCTCCTAAATCCAGAAATCCACTCATGATTTTTACTTGTGTGCTAACAGGTACCATTAAAAGTTGGAGTTCAGAAGGTGCAGGTCTAGCTGGAGGATCTTCATATGTGCAATGTCTTCTTCCCTCTTGTATTAGGCAGGTGTTCTACCAGCTGTGACAGCACACATGGAGGAAATGCAGGCACCTCTATGCCTCTATAAATGCAATGGACCACAGTGTTTGTGCAGGTGTAAGGCAATGACTGCCAGTGATACCTCTTTCCTGAGGAAAGAATGGAGAAGAGTCCCAATGGTGATCTGAGGTCATCCACAGTCCTGCACTCCAAGGAAACTTCGGAACTCACATGGGTCATTAATATAGACACTGAGGTGTGCCATGGGCATGCATCACCTCCAATCCCATGAGGTCCAGACAGAAAATGAGGACCATGAGAATTTGTCCCTTGACATAGTAAGGGCTTTTCCTTTGTGGAAGCAAAGTTGGGACTCACTCCATTGTTGCTTCATAAACATAAATACTGCTGGGCCATTTGCTCCCTTCCCCTGCTCTCAAGAATTATTACATATCTAAAAACCAATTGAGGCATAATTAATCCCATCCTATCTGGAACAGGATTGTGTTATTTTTTTTCTGCCTTAGATCTACTGAGAATAGAGTAGTATTTTGACATTTTTACAGGATTTTATGTATGAAAAATAAATAACCCATTGTCCTAGATAGTGGAAAAATTTTATAGGTGCATTAATTAACATTATTATTACTAATTTAAGGAGCTAACCAGGTGAACTATTTTATTTTATTCTATTATTTAGTTTTATTTGTGGGTTTTAAAGGAAGATGTTAGTATATGTCAATTTATACTTTTCATATCTACTTACTTTTAAAAATGTTTAAATTGAATTCATTGGGGGTGACATTGGTTAATAACATTATATGAGTTTCAGGTATACAGTTCTGTAATACATCATCTGTATATTGTATTGTGCATTCACCATCCCAAGTGAAGTCTCTTCTGTCACCATTGATTCCCCATCTCCACTTTCCTCTGGTAATCACCATACTGTTGTCTGTGTCTATGAGTTTGTTTGTTTTGTTTAATCTCTTCAGTTTCAAAACCTGATTAAGAGGACAGTGAGCGAGTATCATGAACCCCTTATTTATCTGGTTGTGTATATATGACCTGTTTTAATGTTGTAGAGGCAAATGTGATATCAAAAGGCTGAATATTTAAATAATAATATAGTAAATAAATGAATAAAAATTGAGTTCTTGCAATCAGCCAAGCAACATCAGAGCAAAACTATACTTCTTTGAGTCAATTGACTAAGGAATATGTCAAAATAATTATGTGGGTACTTTTGGGTAGATAGAGTCAAAGAATCAGGGCATGAGAATATTGCGTGCAGGGGGATGTGCAGAATCTGTAGATGTGAGAATGTGCATCCTGAACCACATGCACCTCACCCTGCCCTCTTCCTTGTGCAGTGGCAGAGCAGCTCTCCAGAAACATGCACAGTGGGTCAGTGCTTGGAGAGTAGGGTTTTAATACATCTCAGTGTCCCAATTCATCTGTCCTTTGAGATACTAAGAGTTGAAACCATCACTCTAAATTAGCTTCATTCCTATTGCCTGCTCCCTACCAGCTCCACATATCACCATCCTCCCAGTACCCTGCATTCAGGGTCTTCCCAACATACTAGAATGATTAGCTGTTTAGTTAATTCACTCAAGAAAATAGTCACTCCACTGTGGGGTGGCAGTGGGTGAAACAATCTAATTAGATTTAAATAAATCATCCAGTTTCTGATAAACTGTAGGCATAGAAACTAGACTCTAATGCTAGGGGGTAACTTTTTAGTCATTCTTTATAATAACATGGGCTAGAAAAAGTCTGATGTCTAACCACAGAGGAGCACATGGTTGTAGGGGAGTGAGGATGAGGAGAGGAGGTAGCAGTGCTGTAAAGTTCAGATGAAGAGGGACACATGGAGCATGAGTCAATTTTTTTAAAAAGGTTTTAGTCCATAGAATTTTATAAACTATTCCCCATGTTTCTAGTGAGTACAAGAGAGGTGGCGTGTGCTGTTTGAGGCAATGCATGATTTGAGGTATCATTGTGTTGTCATAGGGAATCAAAGCTACAGGTGGCTCTGTAGGGCCAGGCCTAGACATGGTAGCTCATTTTGTCATTAGACTTCATCACCTCTACAACCGCAGCCTTCTATTCAAATTTTCTCTGTACCTAAAAGTTGATTTTACTCATTTAGCACTTGACGTTAAACTTTATGGGTCAGTGATAAATTATAAATAATAATGATACTACATTTCAGAAAACACTTTCAGCTCAGCCATTTAATTCTGAAACCCTAGCAACACAATTACTTGTGTATACAGCAAGTATACAGTGAGTGATACGACTGACAAACCAGTATTTGAGGTGCTTGCACAATGCCCACCATGCTGCTGTCAACAGGTAAAGACCTCCCCACAGTTCTTATATTCTACCAAAAAAAAAAAGGCAAAACCAATCAAATGGAATGAACTAATGAATAAGACAGAAATGGAACACATTACAAGTTGACAAACAATATATTGGAAAATAGAGCCTCCATTGGGACTGACAAAGGGTACTGGGAGGTGGGCCTGGGGTGGGGAATGGCTGTACAGTCTTCACTGAGAAGGTGGGTTTGAGCAGGCTTGAAGGATTCAGGGAATGGGCAGAGGAGACATCTGGGGAAAGGGCACTGCAGGTAGAGGGCACAACTGGGAGAAAGGCCCAATGATGGGAAGTGACCAGCAGGGACTCAGGATTGGATGCAGTGGGATGAAAAGGGGAAGAGGAGGGAGAAAGAATCAGAGAAGGAACTGCATTCATGCCTGAGGGTTCACTGTAAGATTCTGGCTTTCTCTCTGAATTGAATGAGAGGTCATTGCAATGACACTATCTTGGACACTTTAGTGGATGAGCCCAGCTGCTGCATTGAGAACAGATGTGAGAGAGACCAGAGTACCAGAGAGCCAAGATTACACTGTTAGGAAACTCATGAAGTAACCCCAAGAGAGAGGAGGGGAGTTCAGGACACTGGTGAAGCAGGCAGAGGTAGAGTTGCCAGGGCTCTGATGATGCTATGAAGGGAGAGCCAACAGCATTTGCTGATGGACTGAATGTGGAACGGTGAAATCAACCAGATTTTTGACTTGATCAATTGAAAGAATAATTGTCATCCACGTAGACGGAGAAGCTTCTGTGAGTGTGTGTGTATGTGTTCATTAGGGGAAGACTTGGAGGGCAGTTTAGGGCCAAGTTTTAGGTATGTTGACTTAAACATGCATTTTGATGACAAGTGAACAGCTGAATATAGAAGTCTCATATTCAGGAGAAACAATGGAGAAGAAAGTAAAAGGATGGTCAGGAAATCAATATGAATTTAGAGGATTTTACTGGTAGTGAACCAGAATTCCAGAGAAAACATTAGAGACATTTTAGGATTGGGATAGGAAGGACAATGGTCATACTAGGAGATGCACAAAGCTCTTCGAATCCAAATGATAAAGAAAGACTTAACTTAGTTTAAATACTAAAATATAGTATCATAAAATGCACATGTATTTGCAAGGATTCAAAGGAGATGGTGGAGACCAGGATACTAGCTTTCAAGGTTGAGGTGGTATTTCTGGGATCCTTGTTTATCCCTTGGAGCAGGTAGGAGGCCTATGCTGCTGGATTCCTTCCCACTCATTAGGCTTCCTCATCCTGATGGGTGGAGCCCCCAGGAAAGTGAGACTTCAGATTGATGACTCTGTGCTGCCCAATTTCCATGAAGAAGGTGTTGTACTGCTCTGAGTGTATGTTCTACATCATGATTCCTGTCACTCAGGACTGGCCTTGCTGTGACACAAGCACTTAGCTGCTAACCCCTGATAATGGAGAGCTACGGTCTGAGACCCAGAGCATGTGTCTCTTTCCTAACAGGATCATACATGGGCAGTCCTTAGGGCATGCATGGTCTATAAAATAGCAAGAGAGATGTAAGGGTATGCTATTATCATCTATGTTTGCAAATGAGAGATGGAGAGTGGAAATGTCTGCTTAGAATCGAGTATAAGTGTATTAAATGAATGTAGAAATCTTAGCTTAATCCAGTATTCATCAATAAGTAAGAGAGATCCATCTGGAAATGGAGTTTGATGAGCTTGCCCCATTTCTAAAATTATTAGTCTCGGCAGAGATCAAAGATGGAGGCATAGGTAGACACACTGTGCCTCCTCGTACAACCAAAAGAAGGACAACAACAAATTTTAAAACAAAAGACAACCAGAACTGACAGAAAATCGAACTGTATGAAAGTCTGACAACCAAGGAACTAAAGGAGAAACTTTCATCCAGACTGGTAGGAGGGGCAAGACTGGCCAGAGAGGACTCGCGCGGGGCGGCGGCTGGCAGACCGGGGAAAGGTGCGGCTGGCTGGGAGAGCTGGCGGCTGCGGACCGGGGAAGGGCGCAGAAAGCGGGAGAGTTGGCGGCTGCGGACTGGGAGTCCCACTCCCTTGTGCGGATAAACCGGGAGGAACAACTGGAGAGCGAGACAGACCCCGCAACCCAGAGTTCCAGCTCGGGGAAACAAAGCCTCAGAGCCTCTGATTGAAAGCTCCTGTG
>VMDR010033795.1:0-10975 GCA_007922815.1 Macrotus californicus
ATTTGGGGGCACCATACTAAAAATCTAGCTTCTTATCCTATTGTCCTACCATAAAGTCTGCTAATCAACAAGCCTTGCTATGTACTAAAATTTTCTATCAACTGTTTAATGTACCTCTTTTTAATATGAATAGACAGCTAAAGTTCATCAGACAGCTAAAGAAAGTCTCCACCATAAGAGAGAATAAACAACAACAAAAAAGAATCCTGAGGAAAGAGGAATGTGTCTTCAAAATAATTACAATTAATATTCTCAGATAGATAAGGGAGGAATTTGCATCCATAAAAGAAAAACCAAGATGCTATAAAAAAGATACAATCAGAAAACATTTAAACATTAAAGCAAATTAAAAAGTTGGCATAAAAATGTATGAGGAAGGCTTAAAGATAAAGTAGAGGAAATCTCCCAGAAAGATTTTTAAAATGGTAAGAAAATGAAAGTATCCGCCCAAGAGAGTCAACATTTCGATAAAAGGTATTACAGATAAAGGGGTCATATACAATAGTGAGGAAGGAGTGATGGAAGAAATAATACAAGAAAAGCTGTATACAAACGAAAGGAAGAAACCTTTCTAGAACATGAAACTCAAAATTGAAGGCCCAATTAGTTATAGAATATAATAAATAAGAAAATACCCACACCAAGGAGCATCACTGTGAAATATGCAAACATTATGGACAAATAAGAGATTCTAAAAATTTCCAAAGAGCAAAATAATAACATACAAAATAAAAAAGGGTCAGAAAAAAAAACAGTGGTTCCAGATTTTGCATTACTGGATGCTAGAACTCATTGGAACAATGCCTTCAAAATTATGAGGGAAATTTATTTTCAAATTAGACTTTTACACCCAGCCAAACTATCAATCAATGGTAAATTAAGGTCTCAAAAATTTTACTTTCCACCCAGAGATACTGAAATTTGTAGCCCAGCAAAATAAAGGTTTAAACCGATACAAAAAAAGATACGGGATTCAGTAGATAGGGAGACTAACCCAGAAGAGTGTTGAAGGGGCAATACAGAAAAGCCTCAGCTGCTCAGCAGGCCTGGAGAATAACTAGTTCAGCGTGGAATAGGAGCATGGAGGTCTGCAGAAAAGAACAATACTCTATTTGAGCATATGGAAAAATACTATGCGTGGGCATGTAGAAGAGATGTTGAAACATATGGGAACAACTAAAAATAGGAACACAGGAAGCTAGACGAATGAAGAAATGCAGTCATTATTAATGTCATTAAAATAAGGAGTTATATAAGAAAGGAGGGATGATTATAGTCTCTCTTTATTTCAGGATTGAACTGTATTTCCATGGTCGTAATCTGAAATGATGACAACTGTTTTAAGCGAAGGGTGATATTGTGTTGGCAGGGCATGTAGCAGTGGAGAGGGATTACAGGGTAGATGGAGGAGCTATGTCCTCATATGCTACTTGGAGAAGTTAAATATTATGTCAGAAACTGATAAATCAAGAAAGAGTAGTAAAAAAGTATAAGGCAGCAAATAAAAGAAACAACTAAAAGTTGAGGGTGACTAACTCAGAAAAGACCTAAGGTAACAGCAGAGAAAGGATTGCTGTTTTTTTTTTTTATTTAAAACTTCAATAGTGTTTGAGTATCACTTTGGTAAAAAAAAATTTAAACTGTCATTTTATAACAAAAACAAATGTTCATTGTAAAAAGAAAAACAATTTAGAAGTGGCTTTTTAGTTTCTTTTGGGTTTGGTCAAAAGTTATTCAAAACACACTCATCAAAATCTTTAAAATTAAAAGACTGATAACTCCAAATGCTAATAAGGATATAAAGCAACCAGAAGTCTCATATACTGGTGGTGGGAATGAGAGAACGGTACAATAACTTTGGGAAAAAAGCCTAGCAGTTTTTATAAACCTAAACATGATTTAGCAATTCCATTTCTAGGTATGTACTCGAGAGAAATAGCTGGTGGGCTCAGCTGGTTGGAGTGTCTGCCCATAGACTGAAGGGTTGTGGGTTTCATTCCCAGTCAGGGCACATACCCAGGTTGCAGGTTCAATCCCCAGGTGGAGCGTGTATGAGAAGGCAACAATCAATGTTTCTCTCTCACACTGATGTTTCTCTCTCTCTCTGTCCCTTCCTCTCTCTTTAAAAGCAATGAAAAAATGTCCTCAGGTGAGGATAAAAAAGAATATATATATATATATATATGTTTACTATATATAAAATATATTCATTACATATAAAATATATATATTTATTAACTAAAACACTTGTATATGAATATTCATAGCAAATTTATTCATAAGAGCCCCAAACAGGAAATAGCCCCAGGAATCCATCATAGAAAAATGGATAAACAAACTGTAGTATAGTTATATAATTGAATATTACTCAGTGTTATGGACTGAATTGTGCCACCCCCAATTCATATATTAAAGTCCTAACTCTCCTATACAACTGTATTTGTAGATAGAGCCTTTAAAGAGGTAATTACAGTTAAATGAGGTCATAAGAATGTGGTCCTAATCCGATAGGACTTCTGTCTTTTTATGAGGAGGATGAGAAACCTGGGATGTGCACAGAGGAAAGGCCATGTGAGGACACAGGGAGGAGGCCGTCTGCAAGCCAAGGAGAGAGCCCTCATGAGAAACCAAATCTGCCCACACGTTGACCTGTGACTCCTAGCCTCTAGAACTGTGGGAAATATAGACATGTCAAAAGATGCTCAATGTCACTCATCCTCAGAGAAATGCAAATTAAAACCACAACGAGCTATCATCTCACACCTCTCAGAATGGCTACCATCAATAAATTGACAAACAACAAGTGCTGGCGAGGATGTGGAGAAAAGAGAACCCTCATGCACTGTTGGTGGGAATGCAGACAGGAGCAGCCACTGTGGAAAACAGTATGGAGATACCTCAAAAAATTAAAAATGGAACTGCCTTATAACACAGCAATTCCACTTTTAGGAATATATCAGAAGAACCTGAAGCAGGGAAATCACAAAGGTGGATTTGGAACCAAGAGAGTGGCTTAATAGTCAACTTGGTAACTTTTTTCAGTGGTTAGAAATGAGTGAATAATAAAAAATAATAATTCCAGTGAAGAGGGACACACAGGTCAAAGTTCTCCTGAGAAAAACTGTCAAACTGGACCAAAGCAACTGTAACAGATAGAGCGTCAGTTAAGATGCTTGACCTTTCAAAACCCTGGACCACAGGGAGCAGACTTTAGTCCTGAAGCACGACAGCAGAAAAAGGGAGCACGTATGTCAAAGATGCATGAGTATCTTTCTGTAAAGTACAAAGCTAAGAAGAAGAATGACAAAAGTGGCAGGCTGATCTGTGACGATGCTGAGCTGTGCGACGCCTGGGGAAGAACTGCCGGGGCTGCTTCTAGCCCTGTCCCAGGTGCAGCTCCAGCAGGTGTGGGCCTGCGTGCCGCTGCAGCTTCAAGTGGGTGTATGATGCCACTGTCACCCAATCTGGAGAGGTCATCAGCACGCTGCAATTTATGTCCCTGACTAGGAGCTGTTAAAGATGAATTGATATGTTTCTTCTTTATACTTAAGTCAACCCCTTTCTTCTGGTGAATTCTAGGGCTTGGGGAAAGTGCTGAAAAAACATACTTAAGAGGCATGCTCTCCGAAGCTGCAGAACAATGTAGAATGGACAGTCATTCTATGACTGTCTTCCTGCGTCTTCTCAAATTCCTTCACTTGTAACCAAAGAGTGTGACAGTGAATGGATCTCATTTTGCTCACCAATACTCCCATCTATATACTCTGCCCTGAAATTAAAAACCTCTCCTCTTTGCCGGTATCTGAAAAATATAATTTTAAGGTTTTCCAAATTTTGCAGCTGAGAGTTTTTTAAATATAGAATTATGAATTTATAATATCTAGTTACACAGAGAATAGTCCACCTCACTAGTTCGAAATCAGAATTGCTATTTGGACTTAAAAAAAACCCCACCAAATCTGTGACTTTGCATTGTATATTCATAGTCTCATTTTATTGTTATTTTAATAACATTAAAATTAAATTTGGTAAAAAATAATAAGAAGAAACCTGAAACACTGATTCGAAAGAGTATATGTGCCTCTAAGTTCATGGCAGTGTTATTACAATAGTTAAGATTTGGAAGCAGCTGAAGTGCCCATCAGTGGATGAGTAGATAAAATAGCTGTGGGACATATACGCAATGGAGTACTGCTTGTCCATAAAAAAGAAGGAAATCTTATCTTTTGCAACAATATGGATGGGCCTAGAGATTATTATGCTAAATGAAATAAGCCAGTCAGAGAAAGACAAATACCATATGGTTTCACTTACATGTGGAGTCTAATGAACAAAACAAACTAACAAAATAGAAACAGACTCATAGAGACAGAGAATAGACTGGCAGCTATCAGAAGGGAGTTGGGGGCTGGGTGAGAAAGCTGAAGGGATTAAGCTAAAACAAAAGACCCCTCAGAAACACAGACAACAGCATGGTGATTACCTGACGAAAAGGAGGGTGGGGGGAGGTAGAAGAGGGTGAAGGGGAGGTAGATGGTGGTGAAAGGAGACTTGACTTTGGGTGATGAACACACAATATACAGATGATGTGTTATAGAATTGTACATTTGAAACCTATGAAATTTTACTTACCAATATCACCTAATAAATTCAATAAAAATTTTTAAAAATCCACCCTGTTAAAAAAGGAGCCGCAACACATCAACATTGTGCTGAATGAAAGAAGCCTTGAACAAAGGCCATACCCTCTACACTTCCATTTTCATGAGATTCTAGAACAGGAGAAACTGACTGGGGGACCATCTGAACAGTGGCTGCCTCTGGGACAAGAAGTTAGGAACGGTGACTGACTGGGAGGTGGCCTGAAAGGGTTCTGGGGTTATGGCAATGTTTGTTATCCTCTAGGGGTTTGTGTTAAGGAGCTGCATAAATATGACAAGACTCATTGAATGGTAAATTTGATGTTTATGCATCTTATGGTTTACCTCAAAAGGACAGAAAATTTTTAAATATTGAAATTTGTTAATGATATGCAAGTGTCTGAGAGGAGTGTACTGATTTTGCAAATTTCTGAATTTTGAGGACACTGAGGGTGAGGACTTAGAGAAACTGAAGAAAATATCACTGAAAACGGAAGAAGACAGAATCTTTGTTATGCAGTGGAAGAAAGTTCAGCAATACTGGCGTCTGCACTTGCATGAAATGTGCTAAATCTCTCAAATGCTATGGGTTATCTAGTGAAGAAGATCCAAACATTGTTGAAGGTGTCACCTGACTTCTTGTGGCTTAGGGTATAAATGCAAAAGGAGAGCGTTCCACTGGGACAAGGATCATCGAAGAAGTCACGTGTCCGGCTGCAAACCCGTTTGTGAAGACCTCAGGAAGACCTCGGAGTACTATTTAGCCACATAAGAGCTCTGTAAAGAAATTAAAGGTTTGCCTCACAGATTTTCTCAAACATGTCTCTAGGAAGCTTAAGGGGGTTTGTTCCTCATTTCCCTTGACAGGTGGAGAACGGCTTACCTGGAAAAGACTTGTGGTTGTGCAATGTTGTGAGGCACCCCTGTGGAGAGGCTCACGTGGAACTGCCTGTTAGGAACTGTGAGGGACTGAGGACTGCCCACAATGAGGTTGAGCCCCAATCCCCGCCCACAACTTGACTGGCACCTGATGAGAGATGTAGAGCCAGAGGAACCAGGCTAAGTCATGTCTGTGAGATACGAGTAACTATGAGGTAAAGAATTTTTTATGTTTTAAGCTACGAACTTTTGCATCAATTTGTTTGACAACAGGTTGCTATACAGAGGGACAGAATTGAGACTAGCATGGAAACAAAAGTAAATAAGAGAGTGGATAGAACATAGTCTTTTCACTTAAAATCATGAAGAGTAACCTGAAAGAATGGGGGAGGCCCTGGCTGGTGTAGCTCAGTGGACTGAGCCTGGTCTGTGAGCCAGGCGGTCACTGGTTCGATTCATAGTCAGGGCATATGCCTGGGTTGCAGGCTGGGTCCCTCCCTCACTTTCTCCCTCCCTTCCCCTCTCTCGAGAAATGAATAAATAAAACCTTTGAAAAAAATTAAAAATAAAAAGGAGTGGGGGAGATATAAAATGGTCAGTGTTAAAATAGGAAATAGTAAGAAAATACAACAGAAGAGAAAGGTGAATAAGGAGGAAAAGGGATAAGTACCCTGGCTGAAGATTCCTTTATAAACCAAGGAGATAAACAAAAGGCTAGCTTAAGAAAAAAGTACAGTGTGGTCTCTGAGGGGGAAAGGATGGGCCATGGAATCATGAAAGGACACTGACATCATGGAGGTATCAATGAAAAGTCACGGAATCCCTCCTAAGAGACTCTGTTCCTTCAGGGAACCATAATTGCAAAGTCGCTAGAGCTGGTGCTGAGGTGACTGATGTTGAGGAAGGAAGAGGGGAAGCAACCTCCAGGAGTAGGAGAGTTCATCATTTATTTTGGAAGCGATCTCTGGAAAAATAAGAACCGTTGGCAAATCTTTATACTTACATTATTAAGTAGGCCAAGGATGATTATTTAGCTGTGAAGTGGTTGCTAGAGATGATGTAGTTGCATGGGTCAAAGACTTTTATAAAGTTATAAATCTGGGGCTTGAAATATCGGACAGATGAGAGGCATGGGCCCAGTAACGAAAATGTGAGGCCAGCTACGGCCCAGGAGGGAATACTATCTAACTTGGCAGGTACTCACCTGGTGAGATTAAAGCCTAAGTGTACATTACAGCTGGCAGCATAATGCCAGGCAGTTCCTACGCAAGCATAAAGCCCCCTCAAAATATAAAGAATGGCAAAGCAACTAAGCTAAAAAAATAAAAAATTTAAATAGAGCATAAAATTTTTTTTGATTCTGGAAAAAAATGTAATTACTATTAAAAAACATATCCAGTCACATCTACCAAAGGAGTCAACTGCCTAGCACTGTGCTAAGCACTGTAGTGAACACAAACCCTCCTGGCCCCCAAGGTGCTTACTAACTAGGTGGACACTCCAGCTGTGTGTGGATAAACATCTAGAGGAAGATTCAAGAAAGGATGGCCCGTCTGGCATGAAAGTCATCCTTGGGGGTGGTAGGGAGAAGGTAGGGAGCCACAGAGGAGCCAATGGGCAGTCGGGTAGAGGAAGAGACACCCCAGCTCTGAATGCTCAGGAGGGGAAACCTTTCCAGGAGGTGGCCTGAGGAGGGACACTGGATCTCTAGGATCTGAAAGATCTCTGCAGGCAGCAGTGTCAGGGAGCTGATGACTAGGACACAAATCAGTGAGAGGGAAAGAGTGATGAGAAAACTGGAATACTGCTATAGTCACTTATTCCTTCATTTCACAAATAATAAGCATCAGTTCAGGGCAAGATTCTGTGCCAGGTGCTGTGGAGATGCAGATAAACTCTTTCGCTGAGATATAGAGCCAGGTGGGGAAGACCATGGGGCTAAATGGTTAACACTCACGAGGCAGAAGGACATAGGAGATTGATTCCCTTGTAAATTTTCTGGCAAGGGAAATGAGAAGAGGCTTGAGGGAAGTAGTTAGGGCATTTTGTTTACCTAGGGCTTGAATTCTTTAAAGCAATTTGATAGCAAAAAAAAAAAAAAAAGAGCAAGAGGAAGATAGAAAAAATGGGCCATAAAATAAGCCTTTGTAATTTTTATGTTCTTAGTGGAAAATAGCAATGGCATGTGATCAACGAAGCACATGAGGACCTGGTGAATCCAACGTTTCAAAGTTGAAAGAGGAAGGCCAGGCGAAAAGGGAACTGGAAGTAGCAGCATCTTCAGCACCTGGTGCATAGCCACCCAAGTGGGCCATGACCCCCAGAACCCAGCTCTCTAAGTTTCAGGTAATTTGTCAAACATGATGCCTTGTACTTCATAGGGTAGCTGTGAGGATTATGTGAGTCAGTGCCTTGCACATTGCTTGTATTAAGTGCCTAATAAGTGACCTTTATTGTTGAAAACTAGGTTGCAGAAAGATAGGTGAATGCTCAAGAAATGAAGAACATATCTAACTTTTTCCTCCCCCACTTTGTCCTCTTTTTCCTATGGTTCCCCACCATTTACCTTAACGTGACAGTTGTGGGAAAAGAGGAGGCAAAGAAGAAGCAGCTAAAAACAGCAAATTTAGGAACACAGACGGCTCCACCAGTGAAAAGACGGGAAAGATATAGCCATGGGCAAACTCATCAATGCAAACTTCTTTTAGCGATGAGTCCAGAAAATGTGAACAGCAAGCAAGAAGAATATCAAAGGAGAAGGTAAAGAAAAAGAAAGCTAAATGAGGTATGAAGACTATTTGGAAACAAGTTCTGCAGGAAGGTCATGAGTATGGCCTAGGCAGTGCGATGGAGGGAAAAACCAAACCCCACCTTTCTGAACGCTAAGGATGTTAAGTTGTAGGTCTTTGAAAGAATGGTTAAAACTAACACTGATATAGGGCCTTTTGGCAAAAACTTTAAGGCTGCAGAGAAAACCAAGATGACTATATATAAAGTATCTTTCTGCCTTCTTGCTTCCATGAAGGAAAAAATAATGAATAAGAGACTTGAAGTATGTATTTCACTATAATCATTAACATTTTAGTGTTTACTCTCTTTGCCAACCATTACTGAAAGTGCTTTATGAGTATTAATCACTTAGTACCCACTGCAACTTTATGAGAAAAATACAATTACTATTATCATTTTACCAGTAAGGAGACTGAGGCACAGACAGTTTAATTTCTTTAAGGCTTCACATCTTGTAGGTGGGTAACCACTGTGCAATCTGCTTCACAAACTGGTTACAGCCTTTGGGTAGAGTCACTTTCTAGTGGAAAGAGTTTAGGGCCACTTACAATAAGACCACAAATCATTATTACAAAGATGGTATCTCTGGATTGACAGTAGATAGTCCCTTAAAAGTCAAAGATGGGGAGTTTCTGGTCAAGATGGCAGTGTAAGTAAATGTGGTACTGGCTTCCTTCCACAACCACATAAAATTATAACCAAACTACAGAACAGTCATCATTCAGAACTGCTCGAAATCTAGCTGAACAGAAGTCCAATAGGACTAAAGACATAAAGAAGAAGACACGGAGACTGATAGGAGGGGCAGGGATGTCAATAGGCTGGTCCCACATTCATGTGAGGCAGCTAAAAATCGAGAGGGATATCTTCACTGCAGAAGTCTTCTGGGAAGCCAGGGGCCCCAGCCCCACACCTGAACCTCCAGCCCAGGATTCCAGTGTTGGGAAGGGAAGACCCCATAACTTCTGGCTATGAAAATCAGTAGGGATTGTAGCTGAATGAGAGAAGGTTTTTGGAGTCCCAGGCAGTTTTTCCTACAGGGCTCCAGCATGGACTTACTCAGACTCACTTGCTCTGAGCTCCAATGCAAGGGCACCAGCATGAATAGCATCAGGACAAATGGCAAGGAGCTGAATTGTTTGCCTTATATCCAAAATTTATAAAGTACGCACAAAACTCAACACCCCCCCCAAAAAAACAACCCATTTAAAACATGGGCAAAGGACCTGAATAGACACTTCTCCAAAGAGGACATACAGATGGCCAATAGACATATGAAAAGATGCTGAACATCACTAATCATCAGAAAAATGAAAATTAAAACCACAGTGAGATACCATCTCACATCTGTCAGAATGGTTATCATCAATAAATCAACAAACAAGTGCTGGCAAGGATGTGGAGAAAGGGGAACCCTTTTGCACTGTTTGTAGGAATGCAGATTGGTACAGCCACTGTGGAAAGTAGTATGGAGATAACTCAAAAAATTAAAAATAGATCTGCCTTTTGACCTAGTGATCCTACTTCTGGGAAAATACCCAAAATACTAATTTGAAAGAACATAAGCACCCCTGTGTTCATTGCATTACTTACAATTGCCAAGATATGGAAGCAGTCCAAGTGTCCATCAATAGATAAGAGGATAAAACAACTATGAGAGGTCAATTAATATTTGACAAAGGGGGCAGAAGCATAAAATGGAGTGAAAATAGCCTCTTCAACGAATGATGTTGGAAGATCTGGACAGCTACATGCTAAAAAATGAAACTCGATCACCAACTTACACCATACACACAAATAAATTCAAGGTGGATAAAAGACTTAAATATAAGTCATGACACCATTAAAGTCATAGAGAAGAACATAGGCAGGAAAATCTCAGATATTCCATGCAGCAATATTTTCACCAATATGTTCCTTAGAGCAAGGGACGTAAAGGAAAGAATAAAGAAATGGGATCTCATCACATTAAAAAGTTTCTGTATGGCTAAAGAATACAGCATTAAAATGAAAGAAGAACCAACCATATGGGAAAACATATTTGCCAATGATACCTCAGACAAGGGTTTGATCTCCAAAATATATAAAGAACTCACATGACTCCACTCTAAGAAGACAAGCAAACCAATTAAAAAATGGGCAAAGGACTTGAACAGACACTTCCCTAAGGAGGACATACAGAGGGTCCAGAGATATATGAAAAGATGCTCAGTATTGCTGGCCATCAGAGAGATGCAAATTAAAACTGCAATGAGATACCACTTCATACCAGTGAGAACGGTCATCATAAACATATCAACAAACAACAAGTGTTGGAGAGGATGTGGAGAAAAGGGAACCCTAGTGCACTGTTGGTGGGATTGTAGACTGGTGCAGCCACTGTGGAAAACAGTATGGAATTTCCTCAGAAAACTAAAAATGGAATTGCCTTTTGACCCAGCAATTCCACTGCTGGGATTATACCCTAAGAGCCCTGAGACACCAATCCAAAAGAACCTATGCACCCCAATGTTCACAGCAGCACAATTTACAATGGACAAGTGCTGGAAGCAACCTAAGTGCCCATCAGTCAATGAGTGGATCAAAAAACTATGGTACATTTACACAATGGAATTCTATGCAGCAGAGAGAAAGAAGGAGCTCCTACCCTTTGCAACAGCATGGAT
>VMDR010033796.1:0-11258 GCA_007922815.1 Macrotus californicus
CATAGAAGGCTAGTCAGATACCTACGTACAGCTTTCTGATTAAAAAAAAAAAGAAATGATAGGTATTGGAAATTAAATAAAAGCAAATAATTTATTTTTATTATGAGTTTTTTTAAGTGTACAAAACTAAAGGTTAAAGCTTAATGAATCTCCATTACCCAAATTAAAAGTTTGCAATTATTGGTATTTCTCACATACCTATTTTTCTTTCTTCTGAAATATTTTAGGGCATATCCCAGACATTGTTGTCATTTAACCCCTACATATATTAGTATAGGCCCCTCTTAAAAATATGGCCATTTTCTTAAATAAAACCATAATGCCATTACACCTAAGGAAATAAACAATTCTGTAGGAAGTTAGTTTATTTTTAGCATACTGTGGGTTTTTCCTTTGAATCAAGCTATACCAAGGAAACCAAATTGTCAAAATTAAGCTTTTGATTAACCTTTTATGAATTAAGAGGAATATATTGTTTAATGAACTAATATACTATTATTTACATGTGTAAATTTTCAGTTAAAAATAAATAAGGTTCACCGTTGCCATAAAACTGGAAGGCAGTAAAGTTTGTTTATTTAAAGAGCTATTTCTATTTTATTGATACTGACTTCTAAATATTTTGAGATACTTAACTGCAATATGAACTTTTTATTTTATTTTATTTTATTTTTTAGAGAGAGAGAAACATTGAATTGATTTGTTCGACTTATTCATGCACCATTGGTTGATTCTTGTATGTGCCCTGACTGGGGATTGAACACTGAAACTCAGCGTATTGGGATGCTCCTGTAACCAGCGCTCCAACAGAGCTACCCGACCAGGGCTGGAATATGAACTTTTTAGAAAATATAGATCTTATTTCTGTTTTGACTGTGTCTCCTTGGTCTCAAGATGGCATCGTTTTACCATATTTCCCTCTTGCTTTTCTCTCTGTGAACTGTTCTGTGACTGAGTCGTCTGTGACTGTTGGACTTTGTAAATCTGCTTTGTAAAACCTTTTGTTGGGGGTAGAGTGAGGCTTAGATTTCCTACATATCTCAAACACTTCCTTTTTCTAAAACCTATTTGAAAAAAATTATTTTCCTTATGACTCTTAACTTAAAAAAAAGTTCTTACTCTATTATTTGGGAATCTGTTTGCTGAGTAGATGCATCCAGGGAAGAGCTAAGTTACAGTGATGATTTTCCCATTTTAAAAAACAACGTTTACTTGGATCTGGCCAGTGTTTACTTTGGTTTCTGACTTGGTATCTTTAGAAGAAAACATAACACCTGAGGGGGAAGGACTCTCTTCCAAGGCTAGTGTGATTTCAGTTTCCCCGAGTGGTAGTGAACATGCTTGCTATATAATTAAATTTTGTGACTATATAACAAATTTTAAAATACATGCTACTTTTTACTCCTTAGATAATGAGTCTTTAAGTGCTTAGTATATTGTAGTAAATTGTGAAAGCTTTTTACTTGACTTCTGGACAATGCATTTTGAAATGGCTATTTTTAACATAATATACCTCCCTCAGAAGTTGTTGGCAGCTTCAGCCAATGTAATTTAAACCTGCAAACAAATACCTAAAGTTTATCTGTGTTGTGCATTTTGTTTATTGGAGAATGTCTTCCTTAGAATCTATTTACCCTCATTTTTAAAATACATTTTCACAAACTTTGGTTATCTGATTTTTTTATGACCTACCATAGAGACCTTTTAAGGGATGGTAGCCCAGTGAGAGCCTTAGACTTAGCTAAAGAAGAGAAACTAGGGGGGAAAAAACTTGTCAATATCTTTAGCATAACAGGATCAGAAATTTTCTATAGCAGAACATTTTATACCTTATTAATTACTTAAGGGTATCATTGTGGTGTTATTCATAATGATGACTCAGCATCAAGAAAGGCTGTTTTCTTAGTATTACACTTAAGAATGTAGAAGAAAATGCCCTAACCAGTAGGACACAGTTGGTTGGGCGTCATCCTGCAAAGTGAAAGGAAGCCGGTTCGATTCCCGGGCAGGGCACATGCTTGGGTTGCTGGTTCATTCCCTGGTCGCTGTGCATGCAAGAGGCAACAGATCAATGTTTCCCTCTTTCATTGATATTCTTCTCTCTCTCTTTCTTCCTCCCTACCCCTCTCTAGTAAACAAATAAATATCTTTAGCCCTGGCTGGTGTGGCTCACTGGATTGAGCACCAGCCAGTGAACCAAAGGGTCCCTGGTTCGATTCCCAGTCAGGGCACATGCCTGGGTTGCAGGCCAGGTCCCCAGTCGGAGGTGCTCAAGAGGCAGCCACACATTGATGTTACTCTCTTTCTCTTTCTCCCTCCCATCACCTCTCTTATTGATTTAAAAATAAATAAATAAAATCTTTAAAAAATATATCTTTAAAAAAGAATGTAGAAGAAAATAAATTTTTCAACATTGTAAAAATTTTGTGTTGCTTAGGAAATTTCAATCATGTGGGAATTGATTTAGTCAGAGTTTTGTGTATTTATTTTACATGTAAAAAAATGAATTCCTGTTGTGTCAGATGCTGGGCCAGGTACCTTTGTGGATATTTCATCTTCAGCATCCCTCGCACCCTTTTTATAAAGATTGGGAAACAGGTCAGAGTTAGTGATGCACAAAGTGATTCTTTTAAATCGTGCGTTTTCCAGCTGCCTGTCGTATATTGCCACTTGGTTCATCCATTTATACTGTAAATTTTAATGTGTTCAAAACTGAACCTAGCATCTTTCATAAAAAAACTTGCTCCTTCTGCCCTGTGTCCTGCTTTGCCGTTATAGTGTCACCTCCCCTGTCTGAGAGGACTGAAACTGTACTTGACCTTGGACTGGCAGCTGCAGTCCGTGGCTGTCTCGCACCTTCATTCATGTGCTTTTTTAGATGAATGTTAATTTGTGTGCCTACTGTGTGCCAGGACTCTGCTAGGAATGCGGCGGCTCTCAGACCAGCCAACCCCTCCTGGCCTTTCTGGAGCTCGCAGCTTGCAGTGTGGTAGTTGGAGACTGGTGATCAGCAAATGGCAGTAAGCTGCAGAGATGCCAGGTAGACGGTGGGAATGTGGCGGTGCGCAGCTGTAAATAGGGTGGTCCCAGAAGGCTCCACCAAGAGGCACATTGGAGCACATGTGCTTTGTTTACATTTAGAAGCTGGGAGATTAATTTAGAACTCGAGTTTCTTCATTCCTCGTGAAAACGAGACATTCTCGCAGCACTGGAGCTTTCTCCTGGCTGAGCCACGTCTAGTCAGTTAGTTGCAGAGCCTGAAAAGTCTCCTTTTAATCTCTCCCATTATTTCCACAGCTGTTACCTTGGTTGAGGCCTTGAATGCTAGTCTTCAGCTGTTTTGCTTTAATTCTGTTTCTCACACCCGCAGGCAGTCCCACACACCACAGCCTGGTTATCTCTGTAAAGCACCGTCTTGTGCACTGTGCATGGACCTCCCCACTGTCTGCCCGTTCACCAGATAAAATCCACGTTTCGGGACTCTCTGTAACTTGGTCTTGGCCTACTGCTTTAATACTGCCCATGGTCTGCTCATCAAAATAAAAAGGCAGTGGCCTCTGTTCCCTGGACATATCCTGTGCTTTTCTGTCTTTGCATTACATGCCTTTCCCCACCTCCACGTGTCCAGATCACACTGCTCTTAAGGTCGGTGGAAATCCTTGCCTTCCTTGGCAAGCCATCTCCATCTCTGCCCCCAAGCTGGAAGAAATCTCTTCCTACTCTAAGCACTAGTAGCACTTTGTGCAAACTTTCATTTATTCTTAGTGGGAAGATTTCATGTCCCCTTGCTAAACTTTAAGTTTCTTGAATGCAGGTTGTGTTTAAGAGATTTTGTTTTCCTAAAGGCACTTATGTGGGGGGGACATGTATAACATTTAGTAAACCAACTTAAAAAAAAAAAAAGATCCTCACCTGAAGACATGCTCATTGATTTTAGAAAGAGGGGAAGGGAATGAGAGAAACATCAGTCAGTTGCCTCTTGTACATGTCCCAGCTGGGGACCTAGCAGCAACCCAGGCACGTGCCCTGACTGGGAACTGAATGTGCGACCTTTTGGTTTACAGGACGGCACTCCCACACTGGCCAGGGCTAGCACACCAAGTGTATTGTTTTGTATCATTGCTTTTAGTGATAAAGGGAGAGAAACATCACTGTGAGAAAGAAGCATTGATTGGTTACCTCCCATACACACCTGGACCAGGGACTTGTGCCCAGACCAGGGATCAAACCCACAACCTAAGTATGTGCCCTGACTGGGACTCGAACCCCACAACCTTTTGGTTCTAGGATGATGTTCTAACCAACTGAGCCACACCGGCCAGGGCTAGTCAACCGAGTTTTAATAGAAATAAAGTCCGGGATCTTGTGTGGATTTAATAGGTGCTAAGTCAGCGTAACAAGATCCTATTTATGTAGAAAGTGCAATTTATTTACTTGTTTGTTTGTTTGTTTATTTATTTGCAGGGGGTGCGGGTACTAAAACTGCTTGAATTCAGGAGCTATGGCCCATGTGTTGTTTTGTTAATTGCTCTGAACAGGCATTTCATTACCTCTCTCCCAGATTGAGTTAAATGAATAAAAAGATGTCCTTATTTATATGTGTGTGTTTCATCACTGGTAGAAGCCTTTTCCTCCCTCTTTCCCCTGCTTATTTTTTCGGTAGCTTTTAGTTCTTCTATTTTTATTTCTCTCCTGAATGCTGTTCCCTGTCATCCTAACATGACAAACACCTGTACATTTTTTTAATTGAACTTTATGTCATCCAGGAGCCTTTGCTTATTGTACCTGACCATTTTTCTTTGTAATTTAAACAAAGGCACGTCTTTATTATTTTGCCCAGAGGCTATTTTTCATAGATATTCAAAAGCCATGCTCATCTTCCCTCAGTGTGGTTGGGTTTTTCTTAGCTATCCCTCGAAGCCACTGAAATTTGATTTTTCTGGAGTGTCGGCTGTTGATTTGCTCTCCCTTTATTTTCTTCATTGAGGGTGATTGACATAGAACGTGGGTTTCAGGTGCACAGTGTGATGGGGCGGTATCTGAGTGCACTGCGAAGTGCTCGCCACGGTGAGTCTGGGCGGGGCCTCTCCCACCTTCTCGAAGTCACAGGATCGTCTTCGTGGCGAGAGCTGTCAAGTGAGCACACAGTGCTGACTGGGGTGGCCATGCTGTACGCCATGCCCCGACCTCTTTTAGACCGGAAGTTTGTGCGTTCGACTGTTCTCACCCATGTTTTCTCCCCGCTCCCCCCCTCAGTGTCTTCTCCTTCAATATGAAGTCTTTGTTTCCTTATATCCAGGATCACTTTCTTTTTTTCTTCCTCAGACTAAGTATTGGACCTTAGGAAAATGTTGGATCATTTCATAAGCTTTCAAGAGAGCTATAGTAGTTAAAGTTCTTCTAAATTGTCTGTGCGTATTAAATACTAACGTTACAATGATACTGACTACGTTACTTTTTTTATGGAAAATTTCAAACATAAACAAAAGTAGAGAGAACAATAGAATAAACCCACACGTACCCATTGCCCAGATTCAGTAATTATCAACTCAGAGCCAATACCCCTTTTCCATGTCTTTCTCTCCTAACTCTACCCACAATGGCTTATTTTGAAGCAAATCCTAGACATTCTATATTAGTAAATATTTCAGTTTTTCTCTCTAAAGGGGAGAGGGAATCTTTATAAACATAACTCCCAAAGTATTGTTTTTGTGATATTTTGTACATTAATGAATTAACAGATACACCATGCTATTTTCAAGACAAATAGTGAAGGTTGCTGAGTTTCTTTAGGTTTTCTAGTGTATCAGTCTCGAGGAGAATTATAAACAGACCGGTCTGCACATGCAGAGAGAGTGCCGTCTAAATTGCTTCTGCCTTCTGCGGAAAAGCACGTTGCTTTACCCCAGATCCTCACTTGTGTGGACGCAGCTCAGGGAGGCCACGCTGTTTTAAATAAATAAAGTCATCTTTTTAATAATGAAGTCATTATTAGGGAACTTAGAAAACAATGCCATCTGAGTCCTACGTCCTTGACCTGTTCACATCGGTCCTGTGACACGGGCTTATGCCTTGGCTCCCTTTCTGGAAAATTCCAGAATTATATAAAAATTATTTCTAAAATCTTGATAGACAAGTTTTGCCAAGAATGTCAGTTATCTCTTGACAGTTTGGCATTAGCCTTTAAATATTAGATTGTGTAATCATAACACCATTCAGGGAATAAGGTGGTGGGTGGCTGGCATTTTAAAAGTAAGATGAACTGGGTTCCTAGGAATGTTAATCATTAGTCTGCTGAAGATGCTGGTACCGTTCTATAATAGTGAAATGCGGAGTAAGTAAAAAGCAGTATGTCACAAATAACTTAGATGAGAGGTGAGTAAAAGTGATATATTTTTATCAGACTGTATCTATATCTGAAGGATATTTTCAAGCTCTGAAACTGAGAAAGTAATGAAGGAAGCTCCTTGTGAGTCCCACCAGTCTGGCAGCCTGACCAGCATGTCTCAGAAATAGATCATTATTTTTGTCGCCGTACCTGCCTTCTCATTGCCTTCCTCGGCCTTGACCTTGCAGCAGAGAAGAGAAAGGAACTTGTGGTCTCCACCATAAATACATATGGTAACAGCAGTCAAGTAATTCTGTATATTTTTGTGGACAAGTTACTCATCTGTGATGATGGAATGGCTTATTTTTAATGCGGTGTTTTTCATTCAACTAAACTAAGATTCTTTTTTCCATTTGATTTAGTGTCTGTACCCCATTCCAAGGCAGCGTAAATTTAGTGCAGCTTCTCATTTTACCAACTTAGTAGAAGTTTTTTAAAGGTTTCATTCAGTTTACTTTTAGCTTTTCATATGAAATGCACTATAAGAACTCTTTAATTTACAGAATAGTGTGTAATTAAAGACAGACCCAGTGCTATCTAGCCTGTGGATTGCACCAGGGATTGTGGGAGAAGGGGGTTTGGAGCATTGATTTCTAATCATGGGGAAGGGGGGGGTTGGAGTGACTGGGAAGGAGAATCTTCTTTGGAAATTGGGTGGAAGCATGGACCATATCCCAGACAGACCTCAAAATGGAAGAAACCTGGGTTTATTGCATCATGTCAAGGATAGAAAAGATTTCTTCAGTTTTCTAGGAGAGATGTCCATATGGATAACTCACAATTTTAAATGTTTAATGGAGAGGAATTGCCATAGATCATTGCCATCCATATTAAATATTTCAGTAAACAGTGTCAGACACACTGTTCTTAGAACTTTTTATTAAACAATAAAATATATGCTAAAAGCACATAAATAATTTTTGTAGCTCAATGATGAATGGAACAATAAAGATATAATTAGCACCCTCAATCCCCTTTCTAATTATCACAGCCCCCCACTGGGCCTAATTATTATTAGGGTAACCACCACCCTAATTTCTGATACCTTTGATTCATTTAGACTGTTTTAAATGTATGTAAATGGAATCTTATGGAATATGCTCATTGGTATCTGGTTTCTTTCACCATTAAATCTGTGAGACTCGTGTGAGGGGGGACCCAAAAATAACCAGAATTTATTTATAAAATATTGTGTATTTATTCTTACATGTTTAAACTTCGGTCACCTTCCAAGTACTCTCCATTTGATGCAGTGCACCTGTTGAGACTTCTTTTTACTGCTCAAAACAGTTTTTGTACATGTCAGTTGTGATGCCTTTTCATGCTTTTGCCATTTTCACCTCCACATCTGCAAGACGTTTCCTCCCGAGGACTTTCTTCATCCTTGGAAACAAAAAAAAGTCACTGGGCAAGATTGGGTGAATAGGAAGGATGGGTCATGGGCCCATGCTGTTTTTGGTCAGAAACTGCTGAACACGCAATGCAGTGTCGGTGTGCGCTCGTAAATCACCCATCACGAAATGGGCAAACGCATTGAAAGAGTCCTCAAAAAAAATTTAGTGAAGCTGAACACAGCCGCTCACCATAATAACATCAGCTGGTACACCGATACGGATGGGTTCCTAGAGGGGAAGCCTGTACTACAAAGGGCCTGGCCTCTAGAAGATAATTGCAGGTTTTTGGGGGGGTCCCTGCTTGTACATTAATGTGCAGCAATTTATTTTTTATTGGTGTATAGTATTCTGTCGGGTGACTGTACCATACCTTACCCTTTTTATTGTTGGTGAACCTGTGGTTGTAGCCTGACTTTTGGATGTTAGGTGCCCTGAGCATTCCTAGACCCGAGCTGCGCTGAGCCGAGCTACACGTGTCCACCAGGAGCTGCGCTGACGGGCACGGGGCGCGCATGTGTGCAGCTCTGCAGTGCCGAGTCTGTGGTGACTGGAGCCGTTTCACACTCCCACCAGCAGTGCCTGGTTATTTTTAAAACCTAACTTCATTGGAGTGAAATTTGAATAAAAAGAGTAAAATCATTTTAAGTTTTGGAATGTAGTGCTAAATTTGTTTTCAGGAACACTAATTTATATGCCGCTGAATGAATACTAGGTTCTATCCAGGTTTCATCTTTTATCAGTTTATAGTGAAAACTGTCTCAGTTCTAAACTATTGAGTTGAACTTTTTATGGCTTAATTTTGCTCATTTGAGGTTTCATCTTGGCTGTCCTGGCCTTTTTTTGGGGGGGGAGGGGGGGGACTTGTGCTTATTGCTTTGTAATAACTCATTTTTTAAAAATCTAAATTTATGGTCATAGGCTATAATTTTTTTCCTCTTAGTTTGCCTGTTATCTTAATTGTCTTTTACAATATAGAAGTTTTCAGTGTGTGTGTGCGTGCATCTGCTGTGCTTTTCCTCTGAGGTTTCTGCTTTGCTGTCATTCTTAGGAGGGCCTTTTTACCCCCCAAGATTTTTTTTTAAAGTGTGTTCTTCGATGACTTATTGCTTGTATTTAATTTTGTTTACTGGAACCAGATTTGACTTTTTTCTTTCACTAACACCAGGGTGCTTTTTGAAGTTTTAAAACAATTTAAACATGTTGTGCTTCTCCGTGTTACATCAGTGTTAACTTCGGAGTGTTTTGCTGGCTGACAGTGGGTGACTGGTCGGAGTGAATTTAGTGCACAGAGCACGCGCATGTGTGTCATTTGACTGAGAAATGAAGCCGTCCTTTCAGTGTGCGTGTTACTCAAGTAGTCCGATCAGGTTAGCACAGATAAATCATTTCATCGAATATCTCCAGTGGGTATTGTTCAGGCTCTTAAACAAGGGCTTGCCCAAAAATACACTTGGCTTCTCTGTTCTGTGGTTTATAGCACAGAGGATTGGAGAGTCCAATACTTAATTTCATACCTTTAAAAATGTCTCTTTTTTTCCTATTTAAGAGATCATTTAAAAATTCCTTTGGATTCTTTCTTTTTCTTTTGCATAATAGTACATGCAATTGGCAGTGCTGATTAAGACAAGAACAGTCTTCATATCTTTTTTTTTTTTAATGTTATAGTGGGTTTTGTGAGCTCCCCAAAGTCCCCCCTCCCACCTAAAAACCCTATCAGAGGTATTACTAGGTTAGAGCACAGAGCAGAGACATAGAATAGATACCAGACTGGTAGCCCTCTCTTCTACTGAGATGGATTGTTTTGTGTGCTTGCAGCCTGGTACCTTAAGGGGGTGGGAGTGTCAAGGATAGGTAAGTTTTTGAGGGGGGAACGCAGAACTGCTCCTGTGATTATGGCCCCAGAGCCCCGAAGTCCGGGGGGTAGAGGTTCAGGGGGGAGGGGAGAGTAGGTGAAAAGAGAAACTTCAAACAAGGTTATTTTATTTTATTTTTGCTGGTCTTTTGCATTTGGCAGTAATACTTGCAACAAGGTTGGGTCTCTCTTTTGATTGGTTTCTAAGCCAGGGAGAGAATGGTGGGGACTTTCCTTAGTAAATTATAAATTAGGAGCAGAACATTTCCAAGTTTCAGAAATCTGTGTTTTCCCGAGAACCTGAATTTGACTACAGGGAATACCGTGTATCTGTTAAAGGTTCACTGTGGGTCAGCTGGAAAGGAGAGAGTACGGAGGGGAGAAAAACTAAGTCCCGTTCATTTATGGACAGTATGTACAAAAAGTCATTCTAGTCATTTTACGTATTAAACTCATTTAATTCCCACAGAAATCCCATAAGGGGTATTTTCCTGATTTGCGAGGAGAGACCAAAGGCTCAGGGAGTCAGTTCACGCTGTTCTGTCCAGGCTCTCAAGCCTGGTAGGTGGCAGTCCCGCGGTCTGCACACGAGTCTCTGAATCTTTAATGCCTGTTCACATTCTTCCACAGAGTATATATTGCCTTCTGAATTACCAGAAATATTATGTTTATGTATATTTTATCAGTTCCATATAAATGTTGGTGACACTTAAAATGGCATGTCTGGGAGGTGTCACTTTGAGTTCTTCTGGGTAATGCCAAGCCGGTGTAATTTCCTTTACCTTCCACCTTAGCATTGAGAGTAAGCATGAGGTCACCATCCTGGGAGGACTCAATGAATTTGTAGTGAAGTTTTATGGACCACAAGGAAGTAAGTACACTTGTTGCTGTGTGTTCTGTTACAGCCTTATCCTCCTTCGTAAACGATGAAAATGTTGAAGACGGATGGTGGTGTGTGTGGTTTTTGAAAAGTAAATGTGCTTGAACTCTAGAGCCAGTGAGGAAATCTTGCTGTTATCATAGTAAATTCATATGCTTTTTCTCCTTTATCTCTGTGTGACAGTATTGAACATGAATTGTGAACTCTGGCTTTCTTATGGATGGCTGCATTGATGGTTTAGGAAAATGTTTTTTATAGCTTTATTTTTGTTTCTGGTGTCTTCCCTTTTTTTTGAGGGGAGCATGGGGTAGATCGAAATAGGAGGCTATTACTTACCAAAGAATTGGATAGTGTTTAATACTTTAAAGAATCAGGTAACTTGGAGGGATGGGGGAGAAAGTAAATCTTTGCTTATTTTCTGTCTTTTAAGAAAAATATTTTATTCTGAATACAGAGTTATAGGAGATTCTTGACTCTGAAGGGAATTAACTTGCAAGGTTTTCAAAAGAGATTAGGATTTAATATTTAATTTACACTCAGGTTTATTTTCAGATTTGGAGACATATTTCTAATGTGTGACATTTTTACTTTTCTTTCAGCACCATATGAAGGCGGAGTGTGGAAAGTTAGAGTGGATCTTCCTGATAAATACCCTTTCAAATCTCCATCTATAGGTAGGTAACTACCCAGTTTCTCTGCTCAGAGAGTTATGAAATCAAAGAGAAAAAGAGAAAAAAAATCCTG
>VMDR010033797.1:0-11262 GCA_007922815.1 Macrotus californicus
CCACTGTAGAAAGTGTAAACACTGTAGTTATAACAGAAGAAGGCACGGAAGTGCCTTCAAACATGGTGGTGTGTACTATTTTTAGAATGTACTTGTTTTATCATGTCAGTAATTCTGGCCTAAGTCTGATCAGCTGACTGACCTGTATCATTCTACTTACATTACTTCCGTTGGCAATAAGTGATAACTAGTTTTTAAAAAAATATAAGCAGTCTCTACTTACTATTGTTATATATGCAGAGATCATATTTTAAAAAGTTTAAAAATCAGAGGAATTATTCATAAAAAGAAAATCTAAAGAAATAGGTCAATAGTGGAAAACTGGGAGGAGAAAGAGACAAGAGTAAGTGAGTTGAACATCACCCGTCTTTTAGCAAAGAGAGATGCTGAGTTTGCTGATGAGATTAGGGCAGTCACTAAAACTCACGTCTAGAAAATTAACCTCCTATATGTAGAAAAATTAGCCTCTTATGTGAGCAAAGTATTTGTGGTCAGTAATCCCAGGGTTCTTCCACTCATTGGTCATGTGATAAAGGCAAATCACTTAACTTTTTGAACCTCTGAGTTGCCAACATTAACGTACATAGAAGTGGCAAGTTAAATGGTTAGTACTCTGTGAGTTTATTATTTCTGATATTTCTACTTTTTTGTCTTGAAATTATGGACAAGTAAATTAAATTGAGGATAGCACTATTGCTTACCTCTTATCTTTCACTCCTTTCCAAAATCTTATTCTTAAGATGCTTGTTTGATGTATCAGCCTTTAGATAATATTTATCAGTCCTTTTTCCTTATAGTCTAGGACTAAAATTGTATATGATTGTAATAATTCGTATGTTACATCGCTTATAACAGAGGGCTACAACAGCAGTCATAGCCTTCAGTGGCCTGTTTTAAATTATTAAGTTATACTTTTGGCTATAAAAATATCAAGTAGTTCCTTTTAATGGTTATTCTTTTTTAATTCATTTTCTTCAGATACAGAAGTTTACAGTGAATTTTATCCTGTACCACCTCCCTACAGCGTTGCTACCTCTCTTCCTACCTATGATGAAGCTGAGAAAGCAAAAGCTGCTGCAATGGCAGCTGCAGCGGCAGAAACATCTCAAAGAGTAAGAACATTCTGTTTCCTCTTGAGGGTATTCAGATTTAAAAATAAAAAAGGTCTGAGTAGCACTTGAATAGAGTCATACCTTGGATATTGCAAGTTCTGTGCCAGACCATTGCAGTAAAGCAAGTGTTACAATAAAGCGAGTGACAGTGTTTCTGTTGGTGAAGGGTCTTGCCTTTGTTTAAAAAAAAAATCTGAAGCGCAGCAGTAAAGCAAAGTACAGTGCATGATGGGAGGCCGTATCTTCACTTGTAGACGAACCTCATCTGGGTGAGCCCAAGCCTGTTTCCTGAATCTATTCTCACAGGAAAAGTAAGGGGCCAGACTTGGAGACATTATTTTTCTACTTTTTAAAATTTTTCATGTATAGGGTTGCATGTATATTATGGGATAATTACATAGATTTATGAAAATGAACTCATTTTTAATATTTCTATGAAAAATATTTGAATTGCAAATAATTCACTTCATAAAGCTTTTGTGGCTTGTTCTTGTTTATCAGTTCTACTTTATAACCTTGTAGTGGGTAGAGGTCATGTTTTTGTGACTGGTTTTAAATTGCGTGCGACTTGTCTTTTGACATAAAAACTAGAATTTGGTCCATTGTGCGCAACTCTAGGACAAGGACGTTTCCAGCACATAGCTGTTATCTGGGACACACTGGTATTTAGTAAATGACAGCTAATGAATGCTTCTTTACATTAGTCAGTGTGGGGAACTAGGAACGCACCAGAGGAGTTCTTTTACAGCTTTCATTTTAAGGTATCTTGGTGTGTTTACCAGTATTACGATTTTTATTTATTTTTTATTGTATTTTTTCATTACCCATTTGTAGGATTTTTACGTCAGTGTTTAATGTAGTTGCAGTTATTGCACAGATACCATTTTTATTTTTTGAACATTTTCTGAGTATGTTTCTGTTATTTTAATGTGGAATAAAATTCTGTGGAGTCAATATACTGTAATTCAGTGGTCAGGTCTCTCTAGTGAACAGTTAGGTTATTTTCAAGTGCCTCTGTGTTTTCTGGTTTCACCTTGTAAGGAACATCTTTGTGCACATGTCTTTTTAAAAATGACATCTCTGATAAAATCTCTTCATTGGGGTTTCAAAAGAGTATGGAATATTTATGTCCTCGCGTCACATTGACAGGTTTATTGGGGACACAGGGCTCATGCTACACTTTAATGTTTATTTCTTGAATTAACTTGGAATTATGTAAAATTTTATTAATATGTATTTAATTGTTACCACTCATTGCATTTACCATAAGAGAATTGCCTGGGATATGAATGCAGTTTAAGGACTCTTTTTGCCCAAATACAAGCCGTATGGTTTTAAAAACATTTTCTTTCAGGAAAGCAACATATGTAGTAAAACTACCATGATTGAATGACAAGAACATCAGGTTCCTGGACTCAGCTCCTGTCTTGACTTAACTAATTAGACGACCCTGGACAGGGCACTTAACTTCTCTGAGTATTAACCTACAACCGAAACGTCAACACCCAGCTGAGGTTATGTATATGTGATGTGGAGATAACGTAGATGTGTATCATCAGGCCATGCCACTTATTTGATCAAAACTCTGAGACTTCCCAGTTCACTCGGTAAAATGTGAAGCCTGCAGTGGAGTCCCTGACCCCATTTCCTCCTATTTTTCTCTCCCTCACTGTAGTCGGACCACTCTAGCACACCAGTTAGGATCCTGCCTCAGGACCTTGCGTAGAAGGTCCTTATGAGGCCCTCACTTATTCCTTATATCTGCATAGCTGACTCTTACCTCTCCTTTAAGTCTGTGCTCAGGTGTCATCTCAGTGAGGCCTCTTGACCACCATGTTTCATACTGTAACCCGTAACCTCAAGCAAGCATTCCTAAACCCCCCCTTTTTTTGCAGAGCATTTACACCTTTTAATAATTGTATGAATAACTTATTTATTATGTCTTTGTTGTCTACTCCCCTTAGTGGAATATAGGTCCCAGAAAGGCAAACATCTTTGTTTTATGTACAGTCGTGTATCCCACATACCAAGAAGTTAAGTCTTCTGTAGAATGGGTATTTCGTCAATATTTATCGAATATTAGAGACAATCAGTGATGACAGGTTTTGTGTATACTTTCAGAGAAGTTCTCTACATTTACAAGCAACTATATTAATATCTTAGTATATAAGCAAAAGGCACTGTGCTATGCAAATGATTTTCATTTATTTGGGAAATCATCTTGAGAATATTGAGAATGCTTGGTTTTTTATTCTTTAAAACATTTTACATTTGCTTTTGAATTTTGTCAGATATCAGTGACTTTATTTTATTGGTCTGTCAAGAATTGAGAATGATCTGAGACTTTACCACTTTCAAGTTGCCTGATTAGCTTGTCAGTTTTGTGAATGTTGGGTCAGACACAAAAACTTTATTATTTATGTCAATAGTTGCAATCAGAGTATTAGCATCTTTTCACACCAGCTTCCTGAGCCTTAATTCCCTCAGGGCAACACAGAGACCACCATGTGATGCCTCCACACAAGTATGGAACCCTGAGTTTAGGGAACCCAGTATTTTCTAATGGTGAGAAAGCATGCCCACCCCTTTGCTCTGGACAGAGACACTGTCTCTCTCTTCCAGAGCAGTCCACTATATAAACATCCTTGAAAAGATAGTACAGAAGAAAGGCAACCAGTACCTCTACCTGGAACACGTGCATAAAACATAAAGAGACTCATGGAAAATGATCTCTGACAATAGTCCACTGTGATAGGCACTTATGTTGCATCTAATCTTTTGCCTTTATTAATGTTGCTGTAGGGAATTATCTTTAATATGTTTCTTGTAAGTGGGAGTATATATATATGAGGTCTGCCTGGAAAAAGTCCAGCCATTGTTAATGAAACGAGAATGGTTTGCATGACATCAATGTAACCTGGCAGCCACGGAGAGTGGACTGGAAAGCACATGCGTGAACAATGACGACTTCACTGTACTAGTCAGTGGGGGCAGTAGACACTGTGGAGTGAACATGTGTACTTTGTGGCGGTCACGTTCAAAATGACTGAGAGAGTAGAGCAATGAACCTGCATCAGATTTTGCATTAACCTTGAACATTCCTCCATGGAAACTATTCAGATGATTGAGAACGCTTTCAGGGACCACGAAAAGAGTGCAGAGATGCAATAACACAAAAATGGCCACAGCTGTGGGCAACTGGTGATTGGCAGCTTCATCATGACAGGGTGCCTGCTCGTGCATCACATCTCGTGCCAAGGTTTTTGGCAACACATCAAATCACCCAGGTCACTCAGCTGCCCTATAGCTCAGATTTGGTGCCCTACAACTTCTGGCTTTTCCCAAAACTAAAATCACCTTTGAAAAGGAGGAGATTTCAGACCCTCGCTGAGATTCAGGAAAATACGATGAGGCAGCTGATGGCAATTCCAACAAAGAATTTTGCAGAGTATTTTGAACAGTGGAAGAGATGCTTGGAGAACAGTGTGAGGTCCCAAGGTGTCTACTTTGAAGGGCACTGAGACATCACTATTCTGTGTACACTATTTCTTGTATCTTATATCTTCTTCAATAAATGTCTGGTTTTCATAGTACATGGGTGGATACTTTCAGGACGGACCTCGTATCTCTGTACAGGATATTTGGAGAGCTGGAATTGCTGGGTTAAAGGGTGTGTGAGCATTCTTATGTTTGATAAATATCACCACCATTGATTGTGAAAGTTCCTGTTTTTTACTTGACACTAATGCAACAATATCACATCTATTTTTCTTGATATCATTTTCATTAATTCAGTATTATTCGACTTTTATCTTTTTTGTATTTTACCTTTGAAGTTACTCTTTTCAAGGGTGCCCTTTAAAAATTAACACTTTGTACACTGTGTACACATTACCGTATTTTGACTATACTACAAATTGAGGACATTAGATTTTATTTAAATTCTTATCTTTATGTTTAAGATAACAAAGTTGTAATTTAGTGAGCTGTTCTACTGTCATATGTTTTACAGATTCAGGAGGAAGAGTGTCCACCAAGAGATGACTTTAGTGATGCAGACCAGCTCAGAGTGGGTAATGATGGGATTTTCATGCTGGCATTTTTCAGTAAGTGACCTTTCCTTTCTGAACTGTCTATATGAATTTGCATATGTTGGCTGTGTGTATTATAACAGACAGTGAAGACAGGCAAATGTTGTTAACATGTGTCTTCCTTGTTTAAAAATGTAAACTGTTCCTGATACTAGCTAGCTGTGATTAAATGTTACAATACAAACCCTAGAATTTATTAAATACTTACCAGATAACTAAGTATTGTAGTCGTCATGCTAGATGCTGATTGTGTGGAGATATATAAACATGTTTAAGCTAAATATGGTTTTGTATGAGAAGTGCTACAGGTTTATTCTGTGTTGTAGGAGCATATAGAATGAAACTATAAATTCTGCTTTTGAGGCAGAGGACTTCCATTTGAGTGTCTTTAAGCCAGAAGAAAGGTTGGAAAAGCCAATGTTCTGGGCAGGTAGAACAGTGTGATTTGAGACACTAAACATGAAAGTATATGTCTTGTTTGGAGGGAATGGTAAGTATTTGGAAGCCCAGCAACCCGTTACGTTTTGTAACTTCTTGCAGAATTCTTAATTTATATTTGACTTGTAAAGTAGACTTAAGATACTTGAGTCCAGACTGTGTTAATAGTCTTTATTATTTCAGTTCCTAATTGGCACATTGTAAACTCAGTAAATAAGATTGTGAAACTCAACAAACTTTTAAATCGCTAAAGTCTGTTTTGGACACCTAATGTTCATGTAAGTAAATTTATTAGTTTATGATATGGTTAATTTCTGCCCTTAACTTAGTTAAATGATCAAGTTTTCATACCTTCTGTGACAGAATGCTAATTTAATTCATGATTTATTTTGATAATAAAACCGAGGAATAGTGTACTTATTTCAAGTACCACATTCAGCTTTAAAAATGGGAAATACACTCTTTGAATTGAGTTACTTTGGAGTCTGGAAAATCACTGACTTCTTCCATTTTGAAATGGTTTCCTGCTTCCTTTGTTTTATTTCGTCTTCTGAAGAATAGAAGTAGATAACCTCTCAGAACTGGGTGGGTGAATGAGCTGGCAGTTAGATTTTTCCCTTCAAATTTACTAATTTATATTCATGTTGGTGCCAGCTGATGTAACGCAGTATTTAAGTCTCGTGGTTTTAGTTACAATGTCTAGTTAAATGCGACATTAGATACTATGTAAAGGAAATGAACGAACACTTCGGCTCCAGATAACTAGTTTTCCTCTCACTTCGGCTCCAGATAACTAGTTTTCCTGTCTGTCAGCTGAACCTTGTTTTTGCGTCGTTTTAGCTCAGCTGATAACCCTGTGCGTTGATAGCACACTTCCCACATATTTTGATTTACGAGAGTCACGTAAACACTGATTCCTTAATTAGAAAAGAAAGAATTTAAATTTATTGTACTGGTGTAGTATAAATAAATACCTGTTTCTTAGGAATAAAAACATGTGATTTGACACCATCTAATTATTTGACTCAGAGCTTAGTTATTTCTCCATTTCTGTAGTTCACTAAACCCTACTATCTTCTTTTTAATTTATGTTTTTAGATTTGAAAACAGTTCACTAATGTCACAGTGTTGCAAATGCATGATAAACTAGACATTTGATTAACTTTATTTTTGGCCAGCGGTGGCGTATTAATTAATGTAACATAAGTTTATAGTTAATATATTTAATGTAAATTATCTGACATACTAAATTTTGACTGAATTATGCTTTTATAATTTATATTTTTATACTATTTCATAGTATTTAAATATTGCACTAATATTATAAGAGTAAAATTATAAATTATTTTTTATCTTTATTTCCTTACACGTGTTTTTCTGGTGGGCTGTAGGCCCGAGCTTGAGTTTATTTGCTTTAATGAACGTAGATTTATTTGTGTTCACCACCATCTAGTGGCTGTGTTACAGATTGCAGCTTCCTGTATTTTCCATGCTCATTAAACTATCTAGCAGCTTCACTGTTTTCTTAGTGCTTAAACAGAGTAAAGATGGTTATGTGTTTGTCTGTTTGGTCTGCCATAGCAAAATACCACAGAATGTCTGGCTTACAAATGGAAATTGATTTTCTCCGAGTTTTGGAGGCTAGAAGTTCAAGATCAGGGTTCCAGAAATTTGGTTTCTGGTGGAGGTTCTTTCTGGCTTGCAGATGGCTGTGTTCTTGATGTGTCCTCACATGGCCTGTCCTCTCCACATTTGTGGAGAGAGACCTCTCTAGTGTCTCTTTCTTCTTCCTTTGTGGACACCAAGCCTATCAGATTAGGGCTCAACCCCACAGGTGGCAAACACAAGGCCCTTGGGCCGAATCCGGCCCACCACCTTGTTTTATCCAGCCCAGCACCTTGTTTCTACCCAGAGGCAGGGCTGAGCTCTCGATTAACTGTTAAGGAGTAGTTACATTTATACAGTCCTAAAGTTACATTTGGCCCTTTGAAGGCAACTGCAAGTGAAAGTGAGTTTGACACCCTTGCTCTACCCTTATAACCTCATTTAATCTTAATTACTTCCCTGAAGCTCCTGTGTCTAAATACAATCACATTGGGGGTTAAGGCTTCGATCTGTACATTTGAAAGGGGTACAGTTCAGTCCATAACAAGTTGTAGCGCCTGAGCACAGCTTACAGGAACCCATACCACTGGCAGAGAGCAAGAAGAAAATGTGATGGCTCAGTGGATACTTCTGTGTTTGGGGTTTTATTCCTAGTGTGGGTGCAATGATACAATGATATGTGTAATAGATTGGACGAAATTAATGGGACAGTGCTTGGATATATACTCAAAGGTAAAAGTATGCTTTTGGAATATTGTGCTGTGTTGGATTTCCTTCCTCAGTGCTTCCTGTGCTGTAACAACGTGGCACGCGTGCAGCATGATAGCCTGCTCACCGCACACTGGGGGGCAGGGGAGAAGGTGCTCAGGGCGGGTGGCGGTCTGTCCTCTGCCCCAGAGGACAGAAACATCTCGGCCTGTCACTGGCACATATGTGGCACACCAGTGGGGAGTCTCTGCTGCTATATGTTGATGTAAATTCTTTATTTTAAGTAGATATAACATTATTTTTTGATTGGCTAAGTGTTTTATGTTTTCCCCCACAGCTAACACAAACAGCCAATTAGATATGGAGCAGTTATGTCTAATACAATGTTCTGTGCTGATGGAAATATCGTATTTCTCTGCTGTCCAGCAGTACGACAGCTGCAAGCCACATGTGACTCTCGAATACTGGAAATGTGGCTGATGTGATGGAGGAACTATATTTTTAATTTTATCTGGTTTTAATTAATTTGTTTAAATAACCTCTTTTATAGAGGAGGATGAATTCCTGGGGCACAAGGAAGAGGCAGCGTGTCTAGTGGCATTGGATAGCACAGACAGATATGGAGAACAACAAAATATTGACCGAAATCTGGGTTTGAAAAAATAAAAAAGTAGGAAGTTAAGGAAACGTTATTTCCAATAGTGTATCTTGTAAATTTTTTTTTCTACAGAAAAGATAGGACCTGCTCTGTAAGGTGAAGAGATCATTTCATATGGGTAGTAATGATAGCTAACACTTCATCAGTTCCAGGTTCTGTCCTGTGCTAAGCTCTTTACATTCATTATCTCACTTAATCCTCTTATCAACTTGCTAAAGTGAGTACTTACAGGTCAGAGAACTCGGGGAAGTCAGCAGTGAGTCCAGGGTCACATATCTAGTAAGTGAGTACACTGCCACTCAAATACAGGTCTCTTATTTCAAAACTTATTCTGCGTTTAAATACAGCTTCCCACAAATAATCGAGAAAGCTGAGACTTTTCAGAAAGCATGAGGAAGGAAGAAATTACTAGAATAGGGAAATTGTTTCAAAGAAAGAGACCTTTCCGTTAAACTTACCCTACTGTGCTTCCTCTTCAGCTTCGGAATTCTGAAACACCAGAATTTCTGGGTACTTTACCTTGTGTCCTTTGGGGACTTGTAGGGAAGGGGGTGGGCACTGAACAGACCCAAACCTAGGCTCAAATTGATCTTTAGAAGCTTTATTTTTATCATTGTTATTATTTTGACAATGCTGATATGTTGGGACACAAGTAGGGCACTCTGATTATATCTTAGGGACCTACATCAGAGTGGTTTCAGCTACCTGTAATAGAAAACCTTACTACAACTGTTTTAAATAGTTAGGAGATTATCTCACAAGATAAGAAGTCCTGGGTGAGTGACTGAAGGAGCCCAGAGTATCAGTATTGTGGCTCTGCTCTCCTTTGCTTTTCTTCACTCTCCCCTTGGAGAAAGGGTTTATTCCTCAGGCTGACAGCAGGATTCCAGCAGCAGTTCTAGGTATTATGTCCAGACATCCAGAGGAAGTGCAGGGGCCATTTCTTCTTTTGTTTTTACATAAAAGTAGGTAACAGTGTAATAAATTCTTCCATGTCGCCGTTAGCAGCTTTCACAGTGATCACTTAGAGCCACTGTTAGTTACCTAACCTGCAAGTCCGTCCTCCCTCCCTTTGGTGGGTTGTGCTCTGTTTTTCAGAAGTCCTATTTTTAAAAATCATAGGATAGGAATTTCGATCTCCTGTGGTGTTGTCCCCAGACTACTTGGGACCTTCCCCGGAGCCTGTAGAGGTGGGTGGGTTTCTGGGGAGGGGTAAAAACAGGCTTCATTAGAGAGGAGGAAGACACAGTGAATGGTATCTGGAACTTCCTTTGCAGTGCATTTGGCTCATTTTTAGTTCTGGCAGATTGGTTGACTAGCTCAGGCTGGGCTTCTTGGGTGGGATCACATGGAAGCTGCATTGTGACTTGGCTTTTAACTGGTTTAAAAAATGTCCCACCCACTGGGGATAAGCTTTAAGGAATTGATTCCTATTGATGAAACTGACGAGAAACCAAGCCTATACATTTGTTTACGTCTAGTAAATGACTTGCATTTGCACAAGATAAACTAGACTCTAAAAAAGGCTTAATTGGTACAGAGTCAAAAAAGAAAGGGAACTGCTATTACCATTAGGCAATGAAGATTTTTTCCCAAGATTTTTATTTATTTATTTTTAGACAGAGGGGAAGGGAGGGAGAAAGAGAAGGAGAGAAACATCAGTGTGTGGTTGGCTCTGACGTGTCCTGCACTGGGGACCTGGCCCCCAACCAGGCCTGTGCCCTGACTGGGAATCAAGCCGGCGGCCCTTTGGTTGCAGGCTGCCACTCAGTCCACTGAGCCACACCAGCCAGGACTCAGTGAAGAATTATTAATATCAAATCTCTGTTTGTTTCCAAAGTATGTTTTTTTAAAATAATTGTTTCTCTTGCTTTTAGTGGCATTTATTTTCAACTGGCTTGGATTTTGTTTATCCTTCTGTATCACCAATACCATAGCTGGAAGGTATGGTGCCATCTGTGGGTTTGGCCTTTCATTGATCAAATGGATCCTTATCGTCAGGGTGAGTGTCATGATGACCTGTGTCACTTTTATCTTTAAAATGAAAATATATGAAGTTTCCTTTGGGTTCATGAATGTTCATTTTATGCATATGAATTCAGTTATTTCAAGACTTTTTCTTAACCTCTAGATTTAATTATTTTAGTGATCTCTGGTGTGAACGCTTATAACCGTGTTTACATGAGAGCTTGTTAGTACAGCAGTCCCCCTTATCTGCAGTTGTTGTTACCTGCGGCCAGCCATGGCCCGAAAATACTAGGTGGAAAATTTCAGATATTCTGACAGAGACAGAGAGACAGGAACATTCACATAACTTTTATTGTTATAATTGTTCTATTTTATTCTCATAACTGTGCCTAATTTATAAATTAAACTTTATCATAGGTTGGTATTTATTGGAAAAAACATAGTATGCAGAGTCTGGCACAAATAACGCCCCCCCCCCCCCGTTTATTCCAAAATCTTTTATTATAAAATCATAAGTATGTAGTTCTGTAACATAACAATATCGCACTCAAGCATACCATAAGACATTTTAGGTGAAATATTCAAATTAAAAATATAAATTATTGCAACCCATATTACCCTACCAACCACACTCAAGCAGGTGTTACTTCTGCTGGACCCTGTATATAGGGTTCAGTACTAT